>CAIGRO010250041.1:0-10381 GCA_903798355.1 Fraxinus baroniana
AATTAAGATTTTAATCTAAATCAAAGTCAACATTAATCTCCATCAAACATGGATTTTATTTGCAACAATCACTTGTTGATATGGCTTTGTTGTAGATCCTGAACTTGGGAAATATTTTTTTATAAATTTTATAGTTCTTTTTGCTGGAACAAGTTTTTTTTTTTTAAAAAAAAAGGAAAAAAAAGAAAAACAATAAGTAGAACTTTTGTGCAGCATAATCGAGTAATTAATGTGCCTGCAATATTTATGGACTAATGTCTAGCGAATCCCACAAAGAGTGTTGCTAAAAAGTATGTTTGACTATTTATAAATTGTTCATAAATTTATTCAAATAGGTGCTAATCAACTATTTAAAAATAATAGTAGACATTAATAATTTTCTATTTTTAATTTTAATCAATCAACAAATGGTTTATTTCAAAATTTACTTAAAGTGTGTTAGATTGAAAGTATGGAAATTGAAAGGACAAACATAAGTTCTAGGCAACTAGAAAATAAAACATATCATCCATATAAAAAATGTTTTCTTATTTTAAGAAAAAACATGGTCACGTGACCAATTTTTGTAAAATATATTCCATAAAAAAATGGTCAATCAACCATCCCAAAAGTAACAATTTAAGTTGAAGAAAATGACATTTTTCATAGAAAATAAAGCCAATCAAACACATTTTCTTTGGTAAATTAAATGCCAAAAAAAATACTTTATCGAAGTTAGAAAGCACTTTAATTTCTTTACATTCTTTCTTGGATCAAATATTCGACGGTAATTCCTCTACATTGTTCGATCAAAGCAAGCCTCGGTTGCATTCCTACTCTCTCTGCATTTTTGATCAAAAGTTAATCAACTCAAGAAACTTCCAAGAATTTGGTCTTCTCTTCCGGCCGCATGGGTTTGAATGAATTGTGATTTTTTTTTTTCAAATCAGCCCTTGATAAGTGTAATTTTTACACTTCTTTAAATTGTCAAAAGTGGACGTTTGATGGTACTTTTGTGGAATTGATACTTAATATTGTATTTATATCATTTGTTTAGGAAAGAATCGATGTTGGGCAACTTTTGGAGAAAAAATAATGAAAAATGAAAGAAAAGGACGTGAGTTGAGCATAATTTGGAAGATGGAGATCAGATCGACATGATTTGAAAGATGAAGGGCTGAAGTTTCAATTTGAACGGACTTGAGTTGCATGAAAGGGTGAAAACGAGGACCAAAATGAAAGAAAAAACAAAGTACGGTATGTGTTTATCCTTGTGCATCTAATTGATAATCTTGTGATTCATTGCATTTCTAGATATTCGAATTCATAATAGGGATATTTCGGATTGTAAATAAATATATGTTTGACTTTGTTCGGGAAAGATTGTTAAACATTGTAGGATTATGATTGTCAATTTATGCACAAATTAGGTTAAAAAATAGAAGTTGGGGATTATAATGGAGGCTAATAATAGAGGCGAATTCCTTGCACATTTTCCCATATAACTCTTCCATCTCATTTCCACTTGCTTTTAGGTAGTTGATACTAATGTAATTAGTAGATTCATAATGCATCCCATCAACCATTTAATATGTGTTTATTTGATTTTGAGCGCGAAAATGATAGAATTGAAGCTAAGTCTAAATCGTCATGAGAACGAAATACATACTCATTTTACGCTATTACTTTGCGAAGATTTTTATCAAATTCTTTTATATCTTCTTTTATTAATTAACACATACCGTTTGACACCCATTAATTTTCCATTTTCATTTTCATTCTTCATTTCAATCACACATTTTCCAAATAAAATAATATTACGCACAAATCAAAAAATTTTCATCACTTTGATGATTCTTTTATAAGTGTTTATGTGCTTCGAAACAAGGAAAAAAAAAAAAAACCTTTTTTCGCACCTTTACATTTATCATTTCTAAAAATATGGTGGACAAATGAGTCTTTTAACGCCCATTCAATAGACCTTTTGGATAGAAATATTACTAGAGATTGATATGTTAATTAATGGAGGTTAATTATAAAAAGATTTTTAAAAAATAAAATTAGGGACACAGGTGATGGAAATACTGTTCAAATATTATAAACTAGGTGAGAGACAGGTTAGTGGTTCAACTTTCAGTGCAGATGCAATGCCAAGGAGCGCATCTGTGCTGTGACGCCGAACAAAATAGAGATTATTCTGAAGGCTAGTTTTACCATCAAATTCACAGGGAAGAAGCACAAGAGTAATGCTGAAAACACAGATAAAACGCCTATGAAGTTTAAAGAACTTCTATAAATTTAGCAATAATGAAAATAAGTCCACAAGCCAGACTTTATAGTAAAAAATTCAAATTTTACCAAAAATGGCAAAATTTAAAAAATCACGCCAAATTAAAATATGAAATAAAATAAGAAGTCTGCGAAAAATCTAGCTCAAATCAGGTTAAAAATCATCTCATAACATGGAATCGAAATATTACCAAAAATAGCGAAATTTAACTAAAAATAACAATTCGGAAGGAAAAACAGCGGAACTTCAGGTCGAAAACGGCACACACCGAGCAAAGTTAAGTGACCACGATGTGCGCGCCGAAACAAGCTTCTGGATTGGGGTCATAATCGCGATTCTGATAAGTGTAGCCAAAGTTATGGCCAAATTACCGAAACACGTCTCAATTACCAAAATTACGCTATCACTTGTCATTCTTGCGCCGATTTTCCAATTCATGANCCGAAACAAGCTTCTGGATTGGGGTCATAATCGCGATTCTGATAAGTGTAGCCAAAGTTATGGCCAAATTACCGAAACACGTCTCAATTACCAAAATTACGCTATCACTTGTCATTCTTGCGCCGATTTTCCAATTCATGACACTTTAGAGCTATTAACATGTTATCTGACAACTCAACATCTGATTCGGACCCTCCTGCATCATGCTGTCTGTGTTCAAAAGGTGTCTCTTTATGGATTGGGCTGTATCTTTTCGTGTAGTGATGCTTCTATATATTAGAAGTAGAAATTGATGAGGGAAAGCATCATTTCTTTGTTGAAGAAAGGTTTTCTCCCTAGTTAGTGGATTGTTCTTCATCATCTCGAAATATTGTGAAGATTGAAAAACTTAAAATGCAATTAAAACAATGGTGTGAATATAATCATCCTTTATTTCCCCCCTTTTTGGATTAGAACCAAGTCACTAAAAGGGCATATTTGAGAGAAAATTACTTAAATCAATGGGAGAATTTTTATCCTCCAACACTAAATTGCATGGGTTCAATTTCTCAGTTTCGATCGCGTTTTAACTTTATGTTTTCCTTTTGAATCAGCACTCAATTAACTATAGTTTCAGGGTAAAACGCCAAGAATCAAGTCAGTTTTTTCTTCGCAGGAGTTCTTGTAAAGATTTACAACCTTAATAATGCATACACTAGTTAAAGAAATATACTCAATGTGTGTTTAATATTAGATGACAGTTTTCTGTCGCATCTTAATAGTTATTGTTAGTCAAAAGTGTGATTGTTTAGCATTGCATGTATGAGAAACAACTTTAATAATGAAAGTGACATGAACCCACGTAGCGAAAAACTACGAAACCCACAATTAGATTGAAATCGAACTCAAGAAAACCAAAATAATCAAAGTTTTGGATTTGATTCGAAAAATAACATATCGAAATAACCAACAACATGCGAACGATATGTTGACCTTTTGATTGAACTCCACAAAAAAGATCTTGATAAGTTCGTAATTTGTTCAACGAAGAACAAGAATTTGAAAGCAAATTGCCTCTCAATAATATGTTTTTTTTTTCCAATGAAATAATAGGCCCTATTTATATTGAACTCATGTAAACCCTAGTCTAAACGAAAATTAAGTCTAAAAGATTACAAAAGATACAAAGAATAGATTAATATAATAGAAGATTACATAAAATTTGAAAAAATTCGTGTCGAGATTGGTCTATGCGGTCGCATAGTAAGAACACACGTGGTCGCATAGAACAAACGTTCAGCCTCAAGTTTGGTTCGGTAATACGAGATGCAACTGCAACCCTTTTACGCTATGCGGTCGCATAGCTTTAATTTTGAATCCTACTTTTCCTTGTGCAGAATTTCATGCCGTTTCCGGATTGCATTCATGGATGGAAATTCGACACCCGACCTAAAAGTTATGCACGTTTTCATTCACGCTGTTCATTTTTTTCATATATCTTCCAAATCTTAAATCCAACACACCCAACTTGATTTTGCCTTCATGTCTAATATGTAAGTTGTTATTTGGCTTTTTTCACTCGAGCTCTTGGCCTCCGCATCTTGGACAACTCATTCCATGGCCTCCTTGATCTTCTGTAACTTTTGATATTGTCTTTGGTTTCTCTTCAGGTTGAGCCGGATCTTTGTAAGTTTGTTGCCTTTCTTGGATCACATCATCCCCTCTCTCTTCGAAAGAATTCGATCTCGAATCCGTACCTGCATCAAACTAAGCAACACTAGAAACGTTGATGATAGGAATTATAATATACTTACCCTGAAAGTCCAAGTTGTAGCCAATGTTCTTAATCATGCAATGACATGGAATGGTCCATCTTCTCTAGGGTGTAGTTTGGACCTCATTTGAGTTCGTATTCGTCTCTTTCATATGCACAACCAATCACCATCTCCTAGATCAAACCATACACGTCTCGAATGTGCTATTTTGCAAGTTTGAGACATTTCAAGAACTATCTTCTGTTTTTCATCTAAGCTACCACTTACATCAATAGTTAAAGTGATTAAACCTGACAAAATTAGAGGATTAAAACCATAAACAATATCAAAGCATGTGTAAAAAGTAGTAGAAGCTATCAAATTAGCTCCTAACACATCCCATCCAATTTTCCATAGGTAGCTATGTAGATTAAGATCAATATATCTCAAATGTTTATCATGCACATCTAAATCCTTACCATGTACTATGGTATCATCACGTAACATGTGACCTCTCAATTTAACAAGCATACATAGACCCTTGCAATATACTATATTATCATAAACTAGTAAAAAATTTCCTATGAATGCATGCAATAAACGATTATTTAATCTCATGAAAATATTAGATTGACTAGTGAGTTCAAATGACCTAACTAACCACTTATAAATTTCACAGTTAATCTTATAATCTAGTTTACAAAAAACCATATGGCTCATGCAAATCATCAAGTATATCATCTAATTTAGGTGTAGTTGTGAGGTTAAAATTACATGTTCCAAGTGAAAAATTATTCCTACATGCTAGACCATCATCTAACCTATGTATGGAATGATGATGTAAGTCATCGCGCATCCTCCATGTCTCGTCCTTCCTAGGTATTAGTAGCAATGACACTGCACATGGACTCATGTTTCCCTTCATATCCCCTTTGACATTCAACCCCCTGCATATGAACTCATTCCATTGCCTTTGAAGCTCCTTTGTCTCCTTAGGGAACACATATTCAACCTTCCGTAGTAAAGAAATAACCAAACTATGGTGGGGTTGGTAAGTTTCAACCATAAGTTGATGCTCAATGCCTGGATTAGGTGGTATCCCAATAGGCTTGTTCTCATGGACCAAGTCTTTGTAATGCTGCAAGACAGAAATAGACAAACTAGGGAAGTATTTGTTAATTTTCACTAAAGCCCCCTTTCATGGACCAAGTCTTTGTAATTCTACAAGACAGAAATAGCCAAACTAGGGAATGGTTTGTTAATTTTCACTAAAGCCCTCTCAATTTCACTTTCTTTTTCAGTAAGCTCACTTCTGACTTTTCTTTTCTCTCTAAATACTCTTTTTCTTTTCCCTCTTATGGCTCCACTTTTCTTTTTGCCACTGCTCTATTCTCCTTTTGACTGTCTATTTCTTTTCTCTCTTGTGGCTCTACTATTTTTTTAGCCATCTTTCTATTTTCTTCTCCACTCTCTTGTGGCTCTACTCTATTTTCCTCACTTTTAGACACCTTAATATTTTCTCTCTTGCTCTCTTGTTGTGAAAATTCAATCTCACGCTCTTTTTTCTCACTCATTTCTCTTCCTCACTCCCCATATTAAGTTGATCTTCATACACTTGCTGTGGTGTTAACGGGGCAAGTTTAGTAGATTTTTCATCTTTAGTAAAGCTATAGCTATTTTTGTAATCATCATGTATCACCTTCCGATCGTATTGCCATGGTCTTCCCAACAAGATATGACCCGCGTGCATAGATACTACGTCACACAATACTTCGTCATGATAACTACCAATTGAAAAATTTATTAACACCCTTCTATTCACCTTAACTTCCCCACATTCATTCAACCACTGTAACCAATAGGGTCTAGGGTGCTTAAGCATAGTTAATTCCAATTTTTCCACAAGATTAGTGCTAGCTACATTTGTACAACTTCCACCGTCAATGATCATGCTACATACCTTATTATTGATGTGGCATTGTGTATGAAAAATATTTTCTCTTTGTTTTTCCAAGTCATTCGCCTTGATTTGAATGTTAATAGCTCACCTCGCGACCAATAGATCACCAACAACATATTTCACTTTGCCTCCAATTTTAGCTTGCGTTCATAATCACTCTCACTCACCACATCTCCATTATCCAGCAAAATCATCGCTCTTTTGTTTGAACATTGAGAAGCAATGTGCCCTGACCCCAAACACCTAAAGAATTTGATGTCTCGATTCCTTGATGGCTGGGATTCTATTTTCTTGCTAGCATTTTCTTCTTTTTCCTTCGACAATTCAGTTTTTTCCCTAGAAATATCCCTATCTTCTTTGTTGATGTCCTACTTCGGTTTTAAGGATGAGTTAGAGCCCAAAGCACCCGATGAGTACCTTACTGTTCCCTTCCTCTTCAATTGCCTCTCCACCTTCATATCCATGTGTAACATGTCTTCTAATTCAGCTCCACTACATTAGCTATGTCTCGGTTTAATTCGTTCAAAAATCTGGTCGTGGTGGCCTCCCAACCCTCCTCCATATCCTCCTTAATCATCAACAACTCCATCTTCTTGTGATATTCCTCCACACTCTTCGATCCTTGGTAGAGGATTTGTAGTTTTTGATGAAACTCTCGATAGTAGTGATTAGGTACACTTAGGATGTCAAAAATTCGTTTAACTCGATACCCTTGGGGTCCTGCCCCGAATGGGGTGGGGATTACCCGCCTAACCGGGTAAACGGGACGAGTATGGGGCGAGAGTCATTACTTCGAAGTGAGTACAGAGCGGGTACGAGAAATATAGTCCCTGCCCCGTTAAAAATTAATTTCAAATTTAAGTTTTTTATCGAACAAAAATAATAAATTTATCATCATTTTTAAAGAAAACATAAGTTGTTTAACAAATTAGTAAAAAAAAAATAATATTTACTAGCTAAAGACATAAAAAAAATAAAAGCTAAAAGTAAAATAAATAAAAAATAAAAAGAAAATATAAATGGGGCGATAAATGGGTCAGGGGACTTGCCCCGCCCTATTTCTCGTTAACCGGGTATGGGGATGGGGTAAGGTAATAAAAATACCTGATCGGACGGGAGTGGGAATGGGCGACCCGTCCCATACCCGCTTTGTTGCCATCCCTAAATTCAAACCTCTTCCGCACGATAGCTTTAAAGTCCTCCTATGTATTTATCGACCGTTCCCTATTTTTCCTGCTCGTTGTCACCACTTGATCCCACCAAGTGATTGTATAGTCGGTAAATTCAAGGACCGTTATCTTCACCGCTCATCCTCCGAATAGTTGTGGCAGTCAAAGATCAATTCAACATTTTTCTCCTATCCGGATCACTCATTCATTTGAATGGTGGAATGAACATTTTTATGTTGCCCATATTCCCATCTACCTCGTCTCCAACCAAGTTTCTATCCCTTCGTTCAAGCCTAGCTCCTCTATTTCTCACCCTACCTATTTCAGCCTCGATTACTGTTTCCTCATCCACATCACTCCCATAATCATATTCTTCACGAACCTTTATCCTAAGCTCCCGCCTACCCTGTCTCTGCATATTTGGAACTCCCCTACGTAAGTTGACAAGCTTTGTGTCTTGTCTACCAATCTATCCTGCACATCTTCAAATAACCGTTCAAACCTACGTATCATCTCATTCGACATGTTGGTTTGGTTGTTGTTTTGGCTTGGTATTGATCCGTCACTGTCAGACATTTTAAATTTTAAATTTATTTCTACCTCACAAATGTGCGCTCGTGTATCACTCAATTCGACTTTTTCCCTCCATTGATCTCACCACTCTTCCTTTTTCCACTCAATGCTTTTGTCAAAGTGCTTCAAAGGACAATTTCAAACTCAACCCGGAATTATTCTCATAGAATTCAAAACGAGATTTTGGAAATTTTGAAGACTCAAGAAAGAAAATGAATTGAACTAGAAGATTGGAATGTAATTTTAACATAATAGAAGATTACGTGAAATTTGAAAAAATTCACGTTTAGATTGGTCTATGCGGTCGCATAGTATGAACACATACAGTAGCATAGAACAAACATTCAGCCTCAATTTTGGTTCGGTAATACGGTATGCGACCGCAACCCTTTTAAGCTATGCCGTCGCATAGTTTTAATTTTGAATCCTATTTTTCCTTGTGCAGAATTTCATGCCGTTTCCGAATTGTATTCAT
Organism: Fraxinus baroniana; assembly: GCA_903798355.1. NCBI lineage: Eukaryota > Viridiplantae > Streptophyta > Magnoliopsida > Lamiales > Oleaceae > Fraxinus > Fraxinus baroniana. Next base: position 8,621 of record CAIGRO010250041.1, read on the forward strand.
GGACGGAAATCCGACACTCGAACTGAAAGTTATGAACGTTTTCATTCACGCTGCTTGTTTTTTTTTTTTTCCATATATCATTCAAATCTTGAATCCAAGGCACCCAACTTGAATCCACCTTTATGTAAGTTGTTATTTGGCTTGTTGCACTCGAACTCTTGGCCTCCGCATCTTGGACAACTCATTCCATGGCCTCCTTGATCATCCGTAACTCTTGATCTTGTCTTTTGGTTTCTCTTCAAGTTGAGCCGGATCTTTGTAAGTTTGTTGCCTTTCTAGGATCACATCAGAAAGTCACAGAAAAAGCTCAACATATATAGATGAGGAAGCTCCGAAGTTGTGATTGTTTAGAAATGCATTTGTCTTGAAAAAATTATGCATAACTTTAATAATGAATTGCACAAAAAATGTACGAAGTATAGTATACAGAAGAAAAAGCTCTGAAAATTGCCAATTTTCAAGAACTAGTCGAAGAATCATCTCGCTCAAGTTCTCCCCAGGCCTCCATCACGTGACAGGTAGTATAGAAAATCGTTAGTACGGCTAGCTAGTTGTTATACATCAAGTATTACTAAGCAGAGACGGCTCAAGCAATTTCGAGGCATTCGGCAAAATCTTACTATATCACCGACAATATTAGTTCTGTAATGAAAAAAAATATGTGATTTGGACGCAATTACTGTCTTGAACAGAATTAGTGCATTATAGCGACGTTCCTTTTATAAATCAATCTAGAGTAATTCAATGCATTATGTAACTATCATTCAAAATCTTTCATGAAACACTCTTTAGAATTATCACCAACTCATATCTATTAGTGATTAGTGTTGACAGTATTTATGATCACCAACGACGCTCTGGTCTTTGATAGCCAATGAAGAAGCTTTTATTTATTTTTATTAAATTCTTTTTAATTTTATAATATTCCATTAGTAATTTAATATTTATAATATTACAACTAGTATTTTGCATGAAACTTTTCTATTAAAATTAAAGTTTATATTTTAATTAGTTCATTTTTTTGATGAAATCTCCGTTGGTAATTTAATTTATTAAAATATTTTCTTTTCAAATGTTACCAAAAGAAAATTAATCTTACATTACATTTAATTGTTATTTAATAATAAAGATTTTATTATTCAATTATTATTTTGGCCGATGGCGAAAATTATATAATAAAATAAATCTATCGATATTTTTTTCTTCTTCTAAATTCATAAATGATAAAAAACTTCATTGTTGATGTTAAATTACTATTATAAATGTTATTTTTTATTTCTAAACTTTTTCATTATTATATATTTTTAAAATTTTTCTTACTATTTGTCACAATTTTCATCCGTAATTTAAATTTATATAAAGAAAAAATATGCTTGGAGTGCAATTTGTAATTGAGAAATATGATGTATAATGAAGTTCTAATTTATTGTTTTGATTGTAACCACTAACTCACTAGTCTAAAAGTTTGCAATAAGAAAGAACCATTGGACTCAATCAGCCTTTAAATGTTGGGATGCGAAAGGTTTTATTTTGGTGTTGTAAGGTTTGGAGCCTTGAGATCAAACGGAAGCAGTCATCGATTCTCCAAGAATACCGAACAAGAAATCCAAATAACACAAGATAATTGATTCTCAAATTATGGGCTCAGAAATTCAAACTTATTGTACCCTTTTGTACAATCAAGAACGGCCGACAACAAATACGAAATCCTAAGAATATTCAAATGGCTACTACACTGGACAGTGAACTAGATTTGAACAA
>CAIGRO010250046.1:0-10322 GCA_903798355.1 Fraxinus baroniana
GCCAAGCAAGTCGACCCATCCTGCATCTTGCCTTCCAGTAGAGCTCCTGCCTTCCAGGATAAATCCTGCCTTCCAGGAGAATATCTGCCTTCCAAGAGCCATCAGGAATCGAACTCACGACCTCTGATCTGCCAGCCTTGAAGCGCTCTCATCTTTGCCAGTTCGACCTCTGATCGAACTCACGACCTCTGATCTGCCAGCCTTGACAATGTTAAAGATAAGTTTAAATTTTATATATTGCACTATTCAATTTTGTTCGATACTTTCTACCAACACACGCCATAACTAGTATTGAATACCACCCGACTTATTTGCCAAACCATCCAATTCTATCGAATAACAAAGTCCCAAAAATAGCGTTGGCTTTTAGGCAGCCTTCTGATTGGTTAAACCACATAAACCATTTCTCCCCAACACGCTTTTTAATTAAAATCAACATGTAGTAATAGTCGCTGTTTGGCCCCCATTTTAAAATTCATTTTCAAATACACATTTGTTTTGTTTTGTTGGAACCTACAATTTTTTATTAAATTTTGAGTCACACATTTCATAAACTTCTGTTAACATCTCCAAAAAATCTGGTTTTTGGCAAAACCAAACATGGCATAATTCTTCCATATATATATATATATATAAACTTATAATACTTTGAATAAAAGCTCATAGGAATATATCTACGCAAAGTAATAATTTAGAGAAAAATATGAACCATTTTTCCCTTTTAAGAACCACCCGTTAGTATCATAATGTGTAGATAAGTTTAAATTTTATATATTGCACTATTCAATTTTGTTCGATACTTTCTACCAACACACGCCATAACTAGTATTGAATACTACCCGACTTTTAAAAAAAAAAAAAAAAAAAAACACTTATCTACCAAACCATCCAATACTATCGAATATGCAACAAAGTCCCAAAAATAGCGTTGGCTTTTAGGCAGCTTTCTGATTGGTTAAACCACAAACCATTTCTCCCTAACACGCTTTTTAATTAAAATCAACATGTAGTAATAGTCCCTGTTTGGCCCCCATTTTTCAAATTCTTTTTCAAACACACATTTGTTTTGTTGGAACCTACAATTTTTTATTAAATTTTGAGTCACACATTTCATAAACTTCTGTTAACATCTCCAAAAAATCTGGTTTTTGGCAAAACCAAACATGGCATAATTCTTCCCATATTGCTATTTATATACTCCACTAATATGACACTCCTCCTCTAAATTCTTCTTTCCTCCTCCCTCCACCACTTCCTCCTCCTCCTCTTCCTTCTCTGTCCACCAACTAAAACATGGTCAAGTTCTCCAAGGAGCTGGAAGCTCAGCTCATCCCAGAATGGAAGGATGTCTATGTAAATTATAGGCAACTCAAAAAACATGTAAAAAGGATTAAGTTAGCAAGAAAACCAATGAGAGCTTCGGATACTACTTATGATTTCGGACGATCCATTTTTGATCCCGTTCGAGAATTTTTTAGTCGAATTTACAGCAAGCTCAACAATGGAGAAGAGAAACCAGAGATAGCCCAGGTAATTAATATCTTAAAATTATAAATTAACCAACAAATGATTGTATTAGCAGTAATAATTTGGTTCATTTCTTGTTGATTTTTCACGTTTCTTTTGGGGGTTAGGCAGTTTTCTAAAGCATTCTCTTCTCCCAAAGGTGGCATAAAACGTGAAAGTCTTGCAGATTTTCATCAAATATAAGAATATTCTTCACCTTTTACAGTTTTTCACTAAATTTAGAATAGAATGACGATCATTTTCTGGCTGAAATTTAACTACTTTTTCTAAGTGGTGGCAAGAAAAATGTATACTTCTACTTCTTTCAAGAAAGTTACTTTTAGCTCATTTTTAGAACAGAATTATGGTTTGATCAACTTTAGAAGTGCAAATCGGCTGGAAAAGTTAGAATTCACTGAAATTCTGATAATCTGACGAATTTGATGATATCACGAAGTTTCACCTTCTTTCTTGGTTTGTAATTTCCATTTGCACGGAACACGGTTTGCTGTCACTTGCATCATGAAGTTATCGTGAAAAAAGTGAAACAAATTATATAACAACCCGAAAAAAGTTCGATTTCGAAAGATAAATTAATAATATTTACTGTAAACTTCTTAATCACATGTGAAGACGAAGATCAATGAAGGAGAAAATGGAGAAGAAGAGCAAGACGATCAAGAAGAAGTAGAAGTATATGAAACTGAGCTTGGTCAGCTTTCTGAGGAGGACGAGGTGATTAATTAATAAAAAAAAAGCTCAAAAATCGTGTTCAAGAACGCCTTTTTATGAAAAGTATTGAGATTTTTGAAGTCCATTTTTGGATTAATTTGTGGTGCATGTATAGATAAAGGATTTCTTCGAAAGATTGGACGAGGAAGTGAAGAAAGTGAACGAGTTTTACAAGACTAAAGAAAAAGAAGTCTTGGAAAGAGGGGATATTTTGATTAAACAGCTTCAAATTCTTTTGGATCTCAAGCAGGTTCTCACCGATCGACGTCGGAGAAATGTAGCTACAAATACGGGTTTCGGGTTTTTTTCTCGCTCTAATTCATCGTCCGGCCGGAACTCGGATTATTCCGGTGAGTTACCATGTCTTTTGATACCTTAAAGTTCTTCGTAAATATTATTAGACTTGCACACAAAAAAGACATGAATATTGGATTACCATGATGTTGCATGTTGCTCCACTTTGAAACAATATTAATACTATTCATAGTCAAAACAATCGATAATCGTCTTACGTGACATGACAATTTATTTTTTGATGTACGAGGTAATAAAAAACTACTACATTAAAACATCAAATAAAAAACCGTCACATGTATGCCACGTAGGACGACTATCGGTAGTCTTATATGTAAAATTTGTTATCTCCCAAAATTAGAACAACGTTAATTTCAAATCATGCCATCTCATAGATCCTTATACGTGTGTGCGTGTAGAAAGCCAGAGTGACTATTTCGATAGCCCGACGGAAAGCCAAAGGGAAGATGTTATTGCAGCATTAGAGAAAAATGGCGTAAATTTCGTTAACTCGGCGGCCGGTGGGAAAACAAAGAACGGAAAGCCTAAGATGGCGATGAGAATAGATATTCCGGCCACCACCCCGACCCGTTCCATATCGGCCGTCACATCAATGCTTTGGGAGGATTTAGTCAACAATCCGAAGAAGGAAGGAGGCAGGGGAGGAGAATTTATCAATCGAAAGAGAATACAGTGTGCCGAAAAGATGATAAGAGGGGCTTTCGTCGAACTGTATAGAGGCCTCGGCTTACTTAAAACATACAGGTAAAATTCCTTAAGATTAAACCTACATTAATTTGTTTACATGTTCTAATGGCTTTACTTTTTTTGGGCAGCTCACTTAATATGATGGCTTTTACGAAGATACTGAAGAAATTCGACAAGGTAATTTTGAAACGTAACTCTAATTGTTGCTTGCTAGCTGTAAGCTAGTAGCCCCGTTTGGGTTCCATTAAAATGAATTTTTGGGAAAAATGTGTTTTCGAATAATATATATATATATATATTTTTTTGAAAATATGGGATTAAAAAATAAGAAAAAGTTTTGAATTACGTATAATATTATTTTATATGAAAATGAGTTCAGAAAAAAAAAAATGTATTTTTTGAGAAATGGATCCCAAATAGGGGCTTAAAAGAAGTAATTTTTTTAATAGGATAATACTATTTTTTATCATTGCAAAAATTTTCTTCGACCGCGTTATCGTAAGAAGTTATTTTTCTTGGTTATGTCGTTACGTACAAAAAAAATGTATGTCATTACCATTAGGAAGGCACAAAGAGATGCTTGAAAACCACCACCAACACAATTTTAACGATTAGGACATGTCAAATCAAATATATAAATAGAGATACGTGATAAAACTTTCCATTATTTTTGAACTTTTTTTTTTCCTAGTCAAGTCGAGTGTACCAAATAGACACCAATAAATATTAATTAAGTTTACTTAACATGAAAAAAGTAGTTATTTGAGTTAATAAATAATTCGATTGTACCAAACAATGTGTTGAAGAAATAGCATTTTGACATTTATTTTCTTCATTTCCATATATAGGTATCAAACAGGCAGGCATCTGCAAGTTACCTCAAAGAAGTGAAAAGGTCCTATTTCATTAGTTCTGATAAGGTAAGACATAATTTCAGTCTGGTTCTATCGATTGGCACGACTTAAATAATAGTCTCTAACTTGTTTCGATTCAACACGCTGATGCCAACGCAGGTTTGTGTATAGTTGGAGGCTATCGTTCGACACTGAAACAACTAGAGTAATAGTACAACTATAATTCGACTTCCGAAAGTGTTTCGATTAACATGTTGATTTGACTTCTAAATTGTTTCGGTTTCGACGCATTTCCATATTCATAGGTCCAACTATGACAATTTTTTTGATAAAAGATTTAGCTGATTTCGATAAAAATAAATAAATAAAATTGATATAATGTGTGGCTGAAAAGTGGATAAAAGTTGTGAGATTCTTGGAATATATTGTTAAAATTGAAGTTTGATAAGTTGAAAAATCGATAAAATCTTAATAAGATTTTATGAAACAAGCACTGAGATTATGTATTACTTTATTTATTTGTTTATTGCATTTAAAAAGATAAAGAGTTTTAAAAAAACTGTGTTGTGCAATTAAAGGTGGTAAGACTAATGGACGAAGTGGAGTCCTTATTCACGCAGCACTTCGCCAACAAAGACAGGAAAAAGGCAATGAAATTTTTAAGACCCCAACAGCTCAAAGATTCTCACGTCGTCACTTTTTTCGTCGGTAATTTTCTCTCATTTGTGTTTTTCTCATTTCACGATATATTTGATGAATAAAGTTAGTGTACAACATTGGTTAACAACTATGATTGACAATCATGAGTTGTCAAAATCCTAGCATGTGACGTAGAAAACAGTTTTAAAAATGAATGGATATGATGATGTCAAATAGGAGGTTGTCAACCAATATTGTACATGTAACATGTGTTAAGGGATATAATTCCACATCGAATAAAGATGAAAATATATGCCAATTTATAAGTGTTTGAGCTACTCTTCTTAAAAGGGTTGACCTTTTAAGATGGAACCCCAAATCTTAATATGGTATCAGAGCCCGTTAAGCTTCAACGAGCAATTCGATCCGATTAAGACTCATAGAAATTGAGCACACTGATTTCAAGATTGGTCTGCTCAAACGAGCCACCATCTTGTGGGGACATGTTAAGAGATAGAATCTCACATCGAATAAAGAAGAAAACATAGGCCCATTTATAAGGGTTTGTGCTACTCCTTTTAAAAATGTTGACCTTTTAAGATGAAACCTCAAATCTTAATAATATGATTCATATTTGATATGTATTATACTGTATACAAAATTAATGAATAATTACAATATTTTTCTTAGTCATATTTAATATTGTCCCATTTGATAAGAAGATATATCTAATTAATTTTGTTGTGACCTTTTGTAGGTTTATTCACAGGTAGCTTTGTGACGTTGTTTAGCGTGTACGCAATCTTGGCTCATTTGAGTGGCATGTTCACTTCTAATACTGAAGCCGTTTATATGGAAACCGTTTATCCGATTTTCAGGTAACATTTTTTCTTACATTATCTCGTTTTTTAGCTTCTTTCTTGACATTCTTATGCATGGGTGAGAATCGCGTCCGCTCGCATTGAGTGGCTAAAGCTGACTATGAGCTTGATGCGACCCACACTTTTTGACCGGCGTGGTGGTAATTCTATTTAATTTGTTAGGTATTTTAATTTAGAATAAGAACGAAATATGAATTTTTTTTGTTCAATATCAAGACCCAAAATCAGTTAAATTTTAGGGCGTATTCGATAGAGATTAAAATCGAAAAATTAACAGTTATTGTTGACTTTTATTAGACGAGTGAGACCCAATAACGGTCATATTTTAAATTTTAATTGAATTTTAAGCACGATCGAACACGCCCTTAATTGAAATTAAATTGAGCGGCTCGGTTCGACATGATTTCAATCGGTTCACGGTAGTTTCCAAAAGAGACTCTCAGCATTAATTGCTTTAAACCTGCAAAGAAGAGGATAATCCATCAAACGAAGGATGAAATGGGAAAACAAATAATTCTAAATGGGTTAAAGTAACCATTTTAGCACTACCTTGTAAGAGGATAAAATTGTCACATATGACACTAAATGGCGTCAAATAATGATTGTAGCACTAATTTATTTGTGATTTAAATGTTGTCTACCACAATCGCAATGCATAACTAAGCATGGAGCGATGCCTAGTAAATTATATAGTTGGTTCTCTCGCCTATTCATGGTTAGAGATGGTAATATTGTTCCGATCCTCTCACCTCGTGGTGCTCTGCAACATTCGGGGTGGGGATTCCTCAGGGAATTGGGACCGGGATGGGGAATATGGTTCCTGCTCCCACTTTTACTAATTTACCAATTGTTTTCTTCATTTTATTGCCCCTCATTCATTAAAGTGACAAATAATATATTTTTTTAACTTTCTATTTATGTTTAAAGGTTAAATTATTCAAATATATTTGTTAAATTAATACTTTTATTGTTTGTCATATTATTTAAACAGAACTAATGAAATTTCATAATGGTTTTCATTTAAAGTATTGAATTCTTAAAAAAAAATAAAAAAAAAATTAAGCGGGCGGGGCGGGGAGAAGTTACCCACCCCGTCCTCGACCTGAATACCCGATTAAGCAGATAATCCCTGCCCGTTCAAGGCAGGACCCCGTGGATATTGGATGTGTCTGTTTTTTTTGTCATCCCTATAGAATATTCTAGTGTATATGAGAAAATTGCAATAATTTATCTTTAATCAGTTTATCATGTACTCGTTTGTTTCCATTTCTACTGCCAAATTTGTGTGTTATAAATGACACTAATAGTATCCTAAATCAATACATGTGCAGCATGTTTGCATTGCTAAGCTTGCACTTGTTCATGTATGGATGCAATCTGTTAATGTGGAAGAGCACAAGGATCAATTATAACTTCATATTCGAATTTCGACCCAACACGGCCCTCAAATACAGAGACGCTTTCCTGATTTGTACCTCTTTGATGACGGCTGTGGTTGGGGCTATGGTCATCCACCTAATCTTAATCTCCCAAGGCTTCTCACCCCATCAAGTTGACATGATCCCAGGAATTCTCCTACTGGTTAGTAACTTCCATAATTGCAATATACACTAATGTCCGATACACAGTATCAAACGTGCCCTTCGGCCTAATTTTTTGTGACCGTATTTCAGTTTTTCATCGGGCTACTCATATGTCCGTTAAACATCTTCTATCGCCCAACGCGCTACTCTTTCATTAAAGTAATGCGCAACATAGTCTTCTCTCCATTATACAAGGTACTTCTAAATATTAATTTTAAGCATATATATAGATTTTTTTTTAGAATAGTTTTTTGTGAAAAATGATTTTTTTTGGAGGATGTGCGGTTAAAAGTAGGGAAAGATAACGGTTTGGAGGATGTGCGGTATATCACATCTTCTATGAATAACGGTTTTTCATGTCTGCAGGTTTTGATGGTAGACTTTTTCATGGCTGATCAACTTACTAGCCAGGTAGCCATAATTGATCAAACTTAGTTTATACTATTTTTGGACGAAAATAAATCGTTTTTCCTCTAGGAAATGAACATATTACTACAAATCACAATCTTCGACATAGACTTGCAAGTCTCTGATTTAAATACTGTCCTTTTCTTGCGTCGGATTTGTTCAACAGATACCATTATTAAGGCACATGGAATCGGCGTCCTGCTACTTTCTTGCTGAAAGTTTTAAAACACACAATTATGAGATGTGCAAGTCTGCAAAGTTATACAAGGAGCTTGCTTATGTTATCTCATTTGCACCGTACTACTGGCGCGCAATGCAGGTAATTTTATAGTCGTGTTTGCTTGTTTCCTTATGCTTATCTTCGAGTTGCATAATAAAATGCATATCCCTCTTCTTAATAAGATGTTAACACACTTTCTTATTCAAATAATAGTGTGCAAGACGTTGGTTTGATGAATGTAACCCAGAGCAGCTGGCTAACCTCGGGAAATATGTCTCTGCTATGGTGGCAGCCGGGGCACGGTTAACCTATGCCAGGCAGCCCACACAATTGTGGTTGGTCATCGTTTTGCTGACTTCATTGGTAGCCACAGTTTATCAGTTGTACTGGGATTTTGTTAAAGATTGGGGACTTCTTAAGCCAAAATCCAAAAATCCATGGCTTAGAGACGATCTCATATTGAAGAATAAAAGCTTCTACTACGTATCCATCGTGAGTTCTCCTGGCCCCCCAGTTTCTCTTCAACTACTTCGGATAGAATACTAACCATTTGGGCGTGTTTGGTACACAGTCAAATCCAACATGCCAAACAAGCCCATGTTTTTGTCTTGAATGCTCAGTTCAAATGAATTTTCACATCTCTAAACAGATAATATTTCAATTTTAGGCCTTGAATATTGTCTTGAGAGTAGCATGGGTGGAGACTGTGATGAAATTCAAATTCGGAATGTTAGAGTCACGACTACTTGAGTTTTTCCTGGCTTCATTGGAGGTCATCCGACGCGGACACTGGAACTTTTATAGGTACTACCCTCCTCCTTTTTCCAGGTTGGGACACAAAGAAGTAACTATACTTCTCAATTTTAAGATGTTCGTATGATCATAAAATGAAATTCGTTTTTCCTTAAACAAATAGATTGAAGCATATAACCAGATAATTATAAGCATTTAGCTCTATTAACTTCACATGTATGATTGAACAGATTGGAGAATGAGCATCTGAACAATGTTGGGGAGTTTAGGGCAGTGAAAGTAGTTCCATTACCATTCCATGAGACAGATTCTGATGGTTGAAAGTTCTGCTGATACTTGTACAAGTGCAAGACATTTCGGCAGATCTATTCAATGGATTGGAAACTTATTGGAACATTGAAGAATCTGAAATTCAAGCATTAAACCAAAAAATGAGCCGTAAGGCTTGTTAAAAAGACTCGCGACAATAGCTCTGGGCAAGGTCTATACTACAATGTGCAAATTTAACTTGAATTTGGTTGCATAAATGTATTTTCAATGCTTGAACTGTTTTTATTTTTATCGAAATAATTTATTAGACTTGCCACGGAATTCATCTGTACTAGAACAAATTTTTTGTACAATGTATTTACACAATGGTGGCAATGAAAGTACCTCATCTCATTGATTTTTTATTTTTTTTTTGGTTCGAAAGCAAAGCAAAAGTATTGTTTCTAAGGTGAATCAGCACGAACAGCATGCAAAATAGAACGAGGCATACAATCAGCGAATGATGCAAGGTGTATGGGCCACTAAGTTCCCATTTTTGGGAACAAAGTGGCAAATACCACAGCCTATATCCGAAATAAGAGGTATATCACCTGAATCGAAGCATGTGCCATATAGTTAAAATCAGAATTCAAGGTTGCATCTATAAAAATTTCACAACTTAGAATCCTTTGTTGTGTCCAGCAAAACGAATCCTTTAATAATTTCTACCAGACTGTGAGGATAAACCCGCACTCTTTGCACCAAGATCCGGGCTCAATATTGACTAATTGACACCACAGGAGAAAACCCAATCCCAATCACCAACACCAAGCGGTTGCTCCAAGTATCAACCCACAAAGGAAACTTTTAGATGAATGAAACTATAGCCACCAATCAGCCACTAAGGTCGAAGACAAGAGCAAAAGAAGATAGTAGCACACAACTACAGAAACCGGCAGAGAGCACACAGCCAACACACCACTTTTCTCTCTTAAGACAAAGGCTATTTTCTTTCACACTAGAACAGTAACGGGCAAAGATATATATATGTTGGTTATGAGATTTCAGGGTTAGGCCCAATAGAGAGTAATAAGGTCCAATAGGGGACAATAAGTGGGCTGTCAACATATAAGAGCCGTCCAAGCTTGGGTAGGGTCATGAGCAGCTCTAATAAAAATTAGGTTGATTCAAATGGCGCACGTGAGTCATGGGATTGGTTTACCAAACAGTGGTGCCGATTTATCTTCAGTCATTTGGTCGAGGTCGATTGAATTAAACAATACTTTCATTATCGCCCAAGAAAGTTGTTTGACAACAAATTGCCTAACAAGGCTACTATAACTGTTAGAATTTGGGTATGACCCAAATTCTTTTGTTAATTGAATTCTAATTGAAGTGCACATCATGATGAATTCAAGTTTGGAATGCTACTGGAGTCATATGAAGATCAAATTTCAATGATAATTAGGAGTTTGACTTGAAGGAAGATTTTTGG
>CAIGRO010250055.1:0-10912 GCA_903798355.1 Fraxinus baroniana
AAACCACTCCCTCACTGCAGCAATTCAATAAAAAATTTCCAAGAAATCTCTGTTAGAAAATTCATTAGTTGCAATACTGTAAAGTGCAGAAAAACTTATCGATTGATCGAGTATCGTGACAGCACGATATCCTAAAGCGAAATTGTTCGTTGATATCTGCTACGACCTCTTTGGACAATCACTTCTAGGATACAACGATCAAATAACACAATTGTGCAGCAATCACAAAATGTTTTCAGAACTCTCAAGTGTACTCCAGAAATAGGTAAAACAAAGAATAATGGAAAATATAATCTCGTTTTTTTTTTTTATATTTTTCTAGTGTCCAGATGTTTGTTTATATAGGCCGAAAATAGAAAAAATTGCTCACACCATGATCTAGCATTAGTTTTAATTTTAATGGCTTGTGATAATGTGTGGTTAATACTAGACAATTAAAACAATAAAATTCTACTGGCTAGTTGACCCATTAAATAATTTCGAAAATGATTAAAAAGAAATTATTTATGGGAATAATATATTTCTAAGGTGTTTACTTTACACCTTTTCAAAATACAAAAACAAGTTTGAAAATTCACAAATCAGGTTTTTTAAATTTTTAATTAATAATTAATGAATTATTAAATCAATTNCACTTAAAACAATAAAATTCTACTGGCTTGTTGACCCATTAATTAATTCCGAAAAGAATTAAAAAGAAATTATTTATTTAGAATCAATAAAGCCCAAGAGTCCAAGGCCCAATCAAAAACCTTTTAGTATAATGCGTGAGGCGTGACTCGAACCCTTGGCCTCCCACACAAATTTCACATTTTTTATCAATTGGACACTTTATCTTGATTAATTATTTCTTTCACATATTATATTTATTGTATAAATATATAACAGTATAATAGTTTATATACAAATGCTGTGTTAAAAAGAGAGTGGAGAAGTATTTATTTTATTTTATTTTCTTTTATTTTATTTAATTGAAGAAATTTTGATCCAATTATATCTTATCCATCATGTATATGTAAACTATTATATAAACCAATTCCGTACTTGTAGTACAACCATTTTTTATTAAGGGAAAGGGGGATGGGAGATATCAATCCTTAAACCCTCGACTTCGATTGTGAAAATAATAATCTTTAATCAAAATAAAAATATAATTTTATCCTTCTTAACACATGTTTTGAATGCCGATCATACATTTTTAACCTTGATTTTGAAAGTGAAGTAGACTTTCCATTCTTGTTTCTTTTTCTTGAACACCTACTCCAAAAATTATTATTTTTCTATCATTTCCAGCCTTAATCGACGAAGGCACAAATTACCCCAAGGCATTTGAGTACCCTAAAATCTTTTTTCCTTCATCTATGTATCCATCAATGTTAAGTAAGGCTGAAAATTGTCTCTTTATTTTTCGATCCTACTCAATTGAACACTTACTTAAATAAGATTGACTGAGAACTAGGCATGACTAATAAACACAGATTGTCAATTGAAGTTGAATAGGAGATCTCTTACTTACTTCTTGATAACAGCACAACACAGTTGTAAAGTTAATGTTCCCCAATAAGTGGAGTAACTCAATTTCTTACAAGCCAATAGTTCATTTCATGTCAAAACCAATTTGAAACTTTGATCCTACTTTCCTAACAATCACCCCTCAAATGAAATATCATGCCATCTCGACCACTCTTCAAGCAATAGTTTATCAATCATTCTTTCTCGAACCGGGAAAGATTACACGTTCTATCAACCGACTCTTTCGATGCATGAATTTTCCCACCAATCACGTTCCAACTTATGATCCACCGCCTTCATTAAACTGCAACTAAAGAAATACATCCACATGACTAAATTTGGAGCCCGACTCTAAACTACTTGTAAGGAATTAAAATTTCAAACCATAAAGTTAATCCATTTGGTGGAGTCATCCAATCTCTTAAAAAGCACTTGATCTCAAAATCTTTAAGTTGAATATTTTTGCCGACTTCACATGCAGAATATATCGGTACATGAGCACGTGGGAACCACACCTTCATTGATTTCCTACTGACCCCCAGAAACTAAAGCTATTCGATCAACTTGTGGTTGTTTTCTGTTTGTATTGATTTGTAGATGAAGCATAGTTGCGTAAAACTTTAGTTATTTATTCAACAAAGAGAGGAGATTTTTCTGTTTTATAGTGCCTTGTTGCTTAGCTTAAAATGACGATCCTCTCAGATTTTGATTGCATTAGGCTAAATTTGTCTCACCAATTTCATACCTTCAATAATAGACACAGTACACGTTCACACGCATTCACGTGACAAAAGTAAGACACGATGAGTTAGATGTGTCAAAATGTGCTTGACCCAACACATGATAAGCATGGCCTAGGCATGACTCGAGCCATGTAGTGAGCCAACTCGAGCAGGCCTACATCTAGAGAAAACAAAAAGAAAACTTGTCCAAACCAAAATTGTACAGGCATTTAGGTCCGGCCAACTCAGTCCGGATTCAGATAACAGCCTGTGATGAGCATATTTTACATGGGAGCTACACCACACACTGCACTATTAAGGTAGGATTTCTTAATTTGATCCAAATAAATAACACCATGTCAAGGACGGACGATATGCTTAGCCCCTTGACCACTCACAGCTGCAGTTTGCGTAACCGTGACACGTCGGCAGGTGGAGTGGGTGGGTGAGTGATGGCTGAAAACAAAAGAAGGAAATACGCAAATCTAGAAAGTCTGTATCAGAAGAAAATGCTTGACAGAAAGTGTCAATGCATCTTAATTATTCATGAACTAATTATAAATGTCAAATCTTTCCCCATAATGCAATGCAAGATATGACTAAACAACCTCCTAATTGCCATTAACATTTGTAAGATAGCATTAAACACAATAGGAAGTCATGTAGAGTTAAGCATACAAGTCCAAGCACATTTGCACACATTAATGGGAATGGAAATCACCAGATCATTGGATAAACCAAAAGCCGGAGATGGATCGTATGGCTAAATATACTGATAATTCAACACATATATATAAAATAGGAGTACAATGAAAATAATTCCGAAAGAATATACAGTGATTTATCGGACGAGGTGACAACATAAAATAAAAAATAAAAAAAGAATTCATATAGTCGGACCATAAATTAATGGAGAATAAAATTGAGTTTGTTTTTGTCTAAATGCAAAGAAGATAATCCAAGACCAGCAAATGGAAACACGTGCCTACATGGACTGAAACATGGGCAGTTGCTGGTTTTCTGTCACAAATATCACAAGTGGTTTTAACTGCAATTAACTTCCGTATTCATTTGGGGGTAAAAGACTTTCCAGATGCTGCTATGCAGACGTCTGATCAAGTTCATTTTATCAACATTAGACTTTCTAGCATGGCCTATGTCGTGAAGTACAGCTTCCACTCGTAATATACCTAATTTGCATCCCTGCACAATAAATGCAGTTCCATTAGGCGTAATATAAGATCGATAAAGGCTATAAACCCATAACAATGCTGACACTCTCATGAAAATAGAGAAATATGTTCCCATTAAGCTTCACAAACACAACCTGTAATTCCTATAGTAAACATTTTGACCTCAAGATTCCAAATGAAATGGGGGTTAAAAGATGAGATTGTGGAATAAAAGTGAAATTGTGGCACAGCATATAGGAATGAAGGACAGAAGAGTATCTTTGATTTGACACAAGCTCCACCGATAATTATCTGGGATTTTTGGGGTCAATAAAGGGGGAACATATGATACTCTATTTGGTCAGTTTTTCAGCAAAAATAGATATCTCAAGGAAAATCACAAGTCAGATTATCAATAAATCAATGTGGCCCTACCAATTATGGTGGTACCAGTACTTTGAAAATGAACACATGAAAATAAAACATTTGCTGAAATAGTGCATGCAAAAATAATTGCCATGCTCAAATTTTCTTCATAGGCAGATCAACGTATCATGTCGTGTACATCCTTTAATTTGCATGAGTTACTCAAAATTGCAGACAAACACGACAGACAAATCGTGTTCAGACAAGATGAGTATCGCCTAAAGTTCATATCTATCAGCACAACGCCACCAACTCCAAGAAAATGTGTATAATCACCCACATGTGGGTCTCAAGCCCACTTCTCAACTGATACAATGTTGACAGAATTGTTCGACCATAATCTTGTACCTTTCTCCATGTTGTTCTCTGCACAAGTCCTCAGACTCTTCTAGGAACCCAGGTGGTTCTATTTGCGAACAACATTATGAAAAGGAAATTCAGTCTTTTTGAGTTTTAACTTTCTCCTTTTATTGCTGATTCCTCCATCCAACATCTATCTATTTCCTTTCAACACAACAATCTTTTCTGGAACCATCAATACAGAGTTCAATATGAAGGTGAGTCCTAATTCTTCTAAATTTGGGATAAAAATGAAAAAAGCAATATTTCTGACTTTGAATTCGATGCAGTTACTAGGCTGGATGCACCGTAAGTCAAGGCAAAATAGTACAGAGCCACTGAAGAATTTTACAATAGGTAACTTCTCTGAGGATACCAATTATCATTTATAAAGTTCAAAAAGGTTTGAAACTTAATTTTTTTTTTTTTTTAAACCTCTTCGGAATCATCTAGATGAATGCAGATCTTATACCAGCATAGTTAAGGACAAACTGTCATACTGTGATATCTTTGAGGCATTTAATTGCCTTCAAAATATAGCTGAGAGCTTAAAATGCTCCAGGAAAAGATGGCAAACAGATTAAAATCTAAGATACATATGAAGTTATGGAATTACCAAGGAGAAGCCAAACTCCTCATCAAAATTTGACATGACTGGATGAGTAGCAAGCGGATTCCCTCCTACCCTATAATTTTCATATAAAAAAATTAGGAGAAAACAATCAAACTGTTAACGAGTTTCATTTTCGATTTCAGGAAACTCCTCTTGCCTCTCAGTGCAGGCATTTCCTGATGAGCACTACTATCTAGACCCAATCAAGACATTTTCACACTCAAACATCAAGTGTCAAAAATCTTCAAATAAAATTGAAGCTGACAATTCAGAAGTGACCTTTCAAGAAGACTCATTCGATCCCTTTGGCTTTCTTGCAATTGGTACTTTTGGCATGGAACTACTCAATACAGACCCACCAACTCCAAGATTTACTGTTCCTTGTATGAATTTGACTAATGAAGAGACAGAAATTACAAACAATGACCTCAAGCTTATTAACTATGAGCTGGAGAAGTTTCTTGAAGCTGAAGCAAAAGAGATAGCCAATGACTCTTCAGAGAGGAGTAGTCAAGCAAGTATTATAACACTCAGTAACAAGCAGATTGAAGGAGAAGATTCTGAAGGCACAAACACTGTGCCATGTCCTCTGCAAAATTATCTCTTTGGCTCTTTAACTGAACTGGCTGGGACTGGGGTAGAGGCAAAAAAAGAAAGGACATCACTTGGGGAGCTCTTTAAGAGGAACTTACTCCATGACGATCCTAGCAGGAAATATGAAGAATCAGATAAAGAAGCAAGGGGAAGATATGTAACACGTTTCATGAAGAAGATGGTAAAGAATTTCCATTCTGCAACAAGCAGCAGTACTCTTTCATCTAAGGGTGATGCTGCTGAATCCATTTCAATTAAAAGGAAACTCTCTAAGGTCAGTTAACTCTTACTAACTCTCCTAAGAATGATGGATCATATTGGCTTTTATTTTGCAGTTCTGTAGACAATAGAATAATTGCAAGTACAAATGTCATGCCAACGAACACCAAAAACTGAAGCTGTGAACAAATCGGATAGAAAACTATCAGATTCCGCCACATCTTTGGCAAAAGACCTTTTTATTCGGTATTAATTTTTCACTTATAATTTAGAGAGAACTTCATATAACCATATACACAAGGATGTATCATCCCAGGTATTCAAACTTAACACCATTAATTTTCAGCATTTAACTATATCCCAACGAGAAGTCACTAATTTAATTTTAGTCCCCCAGTAACAATGCAAGTATCCCTTCATAGAAGCTTGCATATTAATGACTCTCGGCAATTTCCAAATGATAATTTTGTTATGATACAGTAAACTGAAGTGGTTATAACCCTTTCCAATTATGTTATAAGCAGGCTCTAAAGGTGTTTTGCACAAAGGTTTACCCTGAAGAGATGACCACAAAACAGTTCATAAATTTGCAAAAAGGTAAGATCAAAAACATTTCTCATAAGGGTGGCTATCAGATTGGAGGGGGCAATGAAAACAAAAAGCTTGCTCAAGCAGCCAACATAAAGAATGAGAAGAATACCATGAAACTATCTTCAAATCGTGTTGGGAAAAGTGCTTCAACAGTGAACGGAGAGCATTGGATTAAGACAGATACTGATTGTAAGTCACAATGTGAAATATAGACATCAATATCTGGCATAGAACCATCAAATCCTAATTCAGCACAATTATCTCACTCTTCATTTTGTTTGCACTGTAGACTTGGTCTTGGAGCTGTAGAGGCAGAAACATTTGAAGCAAAGGTAGCCTGTCCTCATCCGTTCCAGTGTCAATCTGGTGTTTATTAAGGTATTACATATATGCAGCTTTATTTATGAGTGAGGTGTGAATTCAAGAATTACAGAAAATAAACTAGGAGTCTCTCCTATCTTCGTGAGTTTTCCAGTGAAGAAAGAGTAATGGAATGCAATGCCATGTTTGCACATGGTTCTTTAAAGTCTATTTCTGGAAAAACTAAGATAAACGTGAAAAATCAAATATAGCTGTTCCTATCATGTGTAATTTAACAAGTGCTTATGTTGGAATTATTCAATTGCAGCAAACATTTTGCAAATATTGATGCCTTCAACATATGTAACTGTCCTAAATTTAAATCTGGTACATTAGAGGGTTGCATTCCTATTGAAGGGCACATGAGTATCATTGCATCACTGGAAAAATCGCCAGGCAAAACTAATATAGGCAATTGTAATTACTCTTTTTAGTTTTACTATCATCTTGCAATGTTTCTAAAGGTCCCTATATTTACTTTATGTGATTCTACCCTTTCCAGCAAATATAGATCTGCATGGAAAGGAACTATGTAAATCACAAACCGAAATTATACCTCACTCTTAGCATCATAAGTTGATCAGGTAGAGAGAAGCACTTGCTGAAAATCAAATTGGCAGGAGTTCACTCTTCAATACTCCTCCCATCTCTATCCTCCAGGACTGATCTACAAGAGATGCCAACTCTCCGAATATACATATAGATTTGTCGTTAGTGGATATACGAACACTGCAAAATTAGAACAATGACAATTCCATCCGTTATTTCTTTGCCTAGATATGAAGTTTATTAAATCAGTATGCATTTTACAATTAGTATGATACTACTGGAAAATGCCACTTAGGAACATGATGAGAAATATAACTTAAAAAGTTCAAGGACATGGTGTGAATCCTGTATCTAGACTTACCCACCGCAAGATGCAGAACATTAGTCATAATACTTTTGAACATCCGGACCAACAACAAACATAAATGAATCACAATAAAGCTAAGGTTGGACACATTAGTCTGTTTTCCCATGAAACAGAAATTCATAAGTGCATTTCTTCAAGGATGTTTCAACAGTTTCTAGCAAGCTGATCAACTTCTAAAACTGAAAAAAACGGTTCTTAATTTGAAAATTGACTTAAATTGCCAAGTAATAATATTGTCTTTCAAGTAAATTTCCAGTGATCTATGACCTTGTAAACCATAAAGCATGACCCAAAATTGCTTGTAAAACAGTAGCCCATGATAAGAAAAATAAGGTTAAAAGAATATTACCCCCATCTTTCCTACAAGTTTCTAGGTAACCATCTAAAAGTGTACTTCAATTGGGGCAACTAATTCATGTTTTTTGTTGTAAAGATTTGGTATCAACATTGGAGAGAAGAAGTTAATTGTCTTCCTCTCATCCACTTTCATTATATAGAAAAATCAAGATTACACGTATGGAAACTTAGGACAAGTATGGAAACACAATAAACCCAATTGCAATATCGCCTAATCAATGTGATTCTTGACTGATTTATTTCCTTAACACTCCCCTCAAGCTGGGGCATATATATCATATTAGCCCAGCTTGGAATATAGAAATTTTAATCGATTACCATTCAACGACTTTTTAAACATATCAACAAGCTGATTTACTGTCTTTACAAATGGTGTAAATATATCATCACTCAATATCTTGTCCCGAACAAAGTGACAATCAATTTCAACGTGCTTGGTCCTCTCATGAAAGACTCAATTTGACGCAATATGTAGAGCAGCCTGGTTATCACAAAACATCGAAATAGGGGTAGAAGGTGAAAGATTGATTTCTTGAAGCAAGTGTTGCAACCATATGAATTTACTAGTAGTATGATCTGTTGCCCTATATTCTACTTCTGCACTTGACCTTACTATTACAGTTTGTTTCTTACTTCACTAATAGATAATATTACTACTGAGAAAAGTATAGAAACCAGTAGTAGATCGTCTATCTGATGGAGATCTTGCCCAATCTGCATATGTAAACCCTACTACTCTAATATGTCCATTTGGTTTATAAAATAATCCAAGACTTGGAGACTTTATTCAAATACTGAATAATACGTATCACAACTTCCCAATGAGAAACCCGAGGATCATCTAAGAACTCACTAATGATGCTAACTGCATAGGAAATATATGGCTGTGTAATGGTAAGATAATTCGATTTTTCAACTAAACGACGATATTGTCTTAGTTCTCCAATCAGTTCTCCTTCATCCTTCAAAAGGTTCACATTAGGATCCATGGGAGTATCAATTGGACGAGTTCCAAGAAAACCTTATCTCATCTAAGTATTTTCTTTGAGATAAGTTGATCCCTGCTCAAGATCTCGCGACTTCAATACCTAAAAAATATGGTGCTTGCTTTAACCCATATAAAGCCTTTTTCAACTTACAAACATAGTTCTGGTACTCCTACTAAACAATAAACTCAGGTGGTTGCTCCATATAAATCTCTTCATGCAAGTCATCATGACGGAAGGCATTTTTAATATCCAATTGAAATAGTAGCCAACTAAGGTTCGCAGCAATAGAAATTAAAATGCGAATAGAAGAGATCTTAGCAACTGGATTTCATCATAATCAATACTAGACATCATTGGACCCATTATGATCTACTTTTATCGTTATTGGACCTTATTTATTTATGTTTTCTATTTATTATTATTATTGGACTTGTAGTAGTGGATTGACCCAACCCCGTTAGATTTTTATTATTTATATGATTTTTTCATTGTTATTAGACAATTGATGAATATGATGAATTAAAGATTGGCTTGCAGCCATTTTCTCCTCTCTTCCTCCCCTTCTTCTTCACGGCTTCTTCTTCTTCCCCCCTTCTTCTAGCTTCTTCTTTTGTTCTTTAGCTTCTTAATTCTAATTCACCCTAAATTCTAGATCATCCTACATCAAATTTGGTATCAGAGCCGAAACCTGCTTATCTTCTTCAACTGCCCAAACACTGCTAAACGAACACCGATTTTCTCTTAAAAATTCCAGCCGCCAACGCTTGGTCAATCCAAGACTGAATACCTCTTTCCCAAACACTCCCAACAGCCCATATTAGCAACCACCATATACTGCTTCCAGAAACACCTCCTATTCCGACAACCACGCACCCGCCCCAGCAGCCCCACCCAATTTTACTAGTACCCACTGTTAAGGGATATAATCCCACATCGAATAAAGATGTAGATACAGACCAATTAATAAAGATCTTGGGCTACTCCTCTTAATAAGGTTGACCTTTTAAGATGGACCCCCAAATCTTAACATGGTATCAGAGCCATTCCAATCCTAAGCAAATTAACCACTTAATTTCGTTTCCGAATCAGAGCCCATTATGCTCCAACGAGCGATTCGATCCCGTTAAGACTCCAAAAGTGAGCACGTGGATTTCAAGATTGGTCTGCTCAAACGAGCCACCATCTTGCGGGGGCGTGTTAAGGGATATAATCCCACATCGAATAAAGATGTAGATACAGACCAATTAATAAAGATCTTGGGCTACTCCTCTTAATAAGGTTGACCTTTTAAGATGGAACCCCAAATCTTAACACCCACCACGAATCCAACCGCCGCCAGCGTCACCAACAATCCCCAAATTATTCACCACAAACCGGAAACCTCCAGCCCCGTATCTCCCCGTATTCACCCAACAGCACACCGTGATACAAAACAAAAAAAAAGTTGCAGAGGAGCAATCGGGCATAGTGGAGAAGGAGAAGAGTCGGTCACAGTTCCAATTTGAACCTCTATTTCGATCGACACCGGTAATAGGAGGCTTTGTAGAGACAACTTTCTTTGGTGAAATTGATTTGGATATTGACTTATTTATTTGGTAATTGCTGATAATTGGGCCTCGATTTGGCTTTCCTCCGACCTGTTTTATTTTAATTTTTCAATTTGGGCCCTATTACTTTGTTTGAAAATAAATTTCGGCCTATTGGTCCAATTGTTCTAGTTGAAAAAAAAAAGAGGCAGAAAAAAAATGTTTGGTGTTATTTTGGGCCTCAATTGGGCCTATTTAGTCTGTACTTTGATTGGGCTTCGGTTTGGGCCTTCATTTTTGTAATTTATTTTTAGTTAAAAAAAAGGTGAAAAAAAGTGAAAAAAAGAGGGTATTTTCTAATGTTAATTGCAGTGAATTTTTGTTGTTTGACGGTCGCTCAAACGATTTGATTGTCGTCTTGCTACCGTAGGAGTGCCAAATGGGAAATCATGATTGGGGCATTGTTGGACTCTGTAACGCCCCAAAATTTCTAACATCTTGAGGTGTTACGAAAACAATTTTTCATGTACTTAAAATGGGGGACTATAAAATTATGCTTTCTAAATAAACATAACA
>CAIGRO010250084.1:0-28124 GCA_903798355.1 Fraxinus baroniana
CCACCACCACCACCCAAACCATCAAAACCTTTTGAAGAAGAAGAAAATGGTTGTGGTGATGCTTTAAGAAGAGTCACGGAAGCATTTTGGCACTCATTCTTGAAGCTGAAAAATTCTTGATAATGGTGATTTCCCTTCCAGTAATCTCTGTATAAGAATCCCACATTCAATGCCAAAGAAATCACCAAAAAATGCCCAAAATCATTGTTCTCAACTCCATTTTTAACTCACAAACTAGGTGTAATTATCAAGATACAAGAACCCTATTCAAATTTCAAACTAAAAACGAATGTGTATATATATGTATAAACAGAAAGACGGACAAACCAGTCGAATCTTGAATACAGAAAATAGGGTAGAGAATCTAGTGACCCTTTTGATCACATTGGCTATTCTGGGAAACCATTTTTAAGAACTTGAAAATGAGTCTAATGGAGTATAGAAAATAGCTAAAAAGAAATCAAAATTTTCCTTAAAAATAAGTAAAATAAGCAGCTTCCAATAACCAAGAAAAAACTCAGTTTTCCTACACAAATATATATAATAGAAGATGCATAGTTGCGAATCTCTCTCTAAATATCTATACCTCTCTCTCGCACACAATGAAAGGCTGCTCTTTTGGCTGTCTTCGTTCAGTGTTGTATGTTTAGAGAGAGAGAGAGAGAGAGAGAGAGAGAGAGAGAGATGAGGGGGAAAGGAGTGATTGAAAAATTAAGGTTAGGGATTTTATAACACTTGAGTTTTGAAAAATAAAGTTTGGTCCCTGATTTTTGAATTCTAAACTTTAAATCCCTGGACTCATGTAATTTCCTCTTTTCTGTAACCCCAAAAAGCCAAAAGGAGTACAATTGCTCGTAGTGGAAATTATATAAAATCAGATTTTTTTAAAATCTAATTTCAAAAATCAAATTTAAGTTTGTTTTTACAAAAATCAAATGTTAATTCAAACTTTTAATATTAATAAAATATTGTAAATTAATTAATCTACATGGATATCTTCTCTCTCTCTCTCTCTCTCTCTCTCTCTCTACACACACACACACACATACCTATATCTCTATTCTCCTTTCCCAGCCTCTTTCTATCCTTTCTCTACTAGCGCCATTCACAAGCTCTCTCCCTTCATTTTAATGCAACTTCGACGCGATGGCGCTGTACAATAATTCATCCACAAGTTTGATAGAATACTTCAAGAAGTTTTTGGTTGATTTCATAGCAACAACGGATGTATATGATTTCACAATGAGTTCGATTTCTTGCAATTTCGTCACTGCGCAGCATGAGTTGAGTTTAGGGTCTCGATATGGTGTCGGATATGAGGAAAACTAGGTAGGAGTTTTGGGTAGCGATCGGGTGCGCGGCGTGACTAGAGTTTTTTTGGGGATTTTTTGTTGGCGATGGAACGGGTAGATCGACACTATTGGTGGTGGATCTGGAGCTGGTGAGGTAGTGGATTTGGCGCTATTGATGGTGGTGAGGTGGTGGTCGCTAACGGTTGTGGTACAAGTGGTGTTGGTGGCGATGATGGGATGTCGTGGCATTGGTGTTTCCCGGGGACGAGGGTTGTTACCGTGGCTGTGGATGAATATTGAATGTGGTTTTGTTGGTGGCAATGGCGGTGGTGGCGATGGGTCATCGAGGTGGTGGTGGAACGACGTTGACGATGTGGCGGTGTTTTTTTGCGATGTGTTAATTTGTTTAAGATGGTGATGCTGTTGTCGGGAGGTGGTGGTGGTGGTTCTAGAGGCGAAGGTGGCAGTGGTGCTGGTGGTTGGAGTGGTGCGGTGGTGGTCACAAGTGTTGGTTATTGCCACAAATTATGTGGTTGATGTCACCAATAAATTGGTCAATTTGTGACTAATAAACAATATGTGATCAATGAAAAAGATAAATTGTGACTAAGATATAATGTGTGACCTAATTTTTTTTTTTTTCATTTGTGATCGATAATTTGACAATTTGTGATTTGACTAATAAATAAATTGTGATGTATAAATTTTTGATTTGTGATCAATGAACAAATTGTGAAATTTCTGAATTGTGACCATAAAATAATTTGTGACATATAAAATTACTTATTTGTGATCGAAATATAATATATGACTAATTAAATCGTTAATTTGTGATCTTAATATATTTAATTAATTAAATCATAAATAAAGTTTAATTAGTATCCGATTTTTGAAATTTAAAATATTTGTTCTTATTTTTGAAATGAGGAATACTTAATCTCTTATATATGATTTTTTCCCTTGCCTTGGAAGAGCACATATGTATGCTCAAAGAAGTAGGTTTGAAATTAGATAGGAAAATAAATGCAAGGAAAGGACTAACAATTGGGAGCACAATGCATTTTTGGAAATTCTTTAATCTCTGACCAATTTCCATCAAACATGAAGGCCACTTTGCTCCATCGCAAAAGATCCCCTACTTGGTCTCGTATAATTGTCTCCTCTTCTGCCTACTTGTGGACTAACGAAATTTATATAATGAAATAAAGCTTCATTCATCTCTTTTATATGGAATGGCCCCGTTTACCTACTTGTCCAACATATATGTTTGTGTCAACATAATAGATGCTATAATTCTGACTAGTAAAGAAGCTTTTCTTAAATGATGAGATAATATATAATCTCTATCTGTATGGTCCTTCCTTTTTCTTCTTGATTAATTGCATCTTGGGTTTACATATTTTACTTGCTTCAATTGAGTTACCAATAGTCTTGTGCCAATTGCAGTATGAAGTACATATAAAACATCTGTTATTGATGTGATGCGAATGTTACAATACATTCTAACGTGTCAAATGTGGAGAAAGTATATGATGCATAGATGATGTGCACAAGTAGATGTTCTTGAAGTCGTACTTCGAAAAACTGTACAACATCAAGAACATGAAAATATTTGCCCCACTAATTCCTAACCTATTATTACAATGGATTATCTCGGTCAATGAGGATGAACTATGATTTGTTTAGAAAATGAAAAAGTTGCATGTTTTTCCTTTTACAAATTTATGCTTGTCACAGGATTATACTATGCTGATGAGGAGAAGTACTAGAGCCACATAAACGAAAATAATAGATTGGCGCATAAATACTTCCAAACATCTATGCCCAAAGAATTAAATGAGGCTTTTGAAAAATAGACGTAAGACATGGATGATAAATACAAATTGGGTTTAGTGCTTATATATAAGACTGTGTTGAGATCCAAGGAAAAGAATACACCTATTGATCTTTAGACCTAAGATATAGTTGATGATTTGTAACTATTCAATGGATATCCATGGGAAACAAAAAGTTTCAAGTTTACAGTACACACATTCCTTAGAGTTTAAAAGTATCCGAAGCCCAAATATTCTTTGTAGGAATTTTCACTAGCAATACATATAAGTGATAAAACATGTGATTTAGACATTATAATTATTTGATTTTAAGTATTTGTAAATAACTTATACATCTTTTTTTAGGTATGAGTTTTCTATTTCTTGACTAGCAAGCATATATTCAGGCTAAGTTGCCCATCAACAGAAAGCCTAAGTGTTTCTATACAGATACCGTATATGCAATCAATACCGTATATGCAAAGTTACCTTATTTGCAAGATTTACCGTATATGCACAAATAACCGTATATGCAGTATGGACACCAATTTTACACACTTGATACCAGATTTACAGTTTAAATAACATATTAAATTATGTATAACAAATCCAATGATTTGTTAATTACAGTAAGTAATAATAAGAAAAAAAACTTAATTAAATTGTAATAAACTTTTAACACGAGGCATGTGTTACACACAGTTTTCTTAAAACGGATTCGNTGCTTGAGGTATAATCCGAGGGTCTGCTTCCCAGGATACAATGGTATAACAATAGGATCTGAGCACCACAGATTTTATTCCGACGAATTGAGTTAGTGCCCGAACTATATCACCACCAAGACTGAACAGAAAATAAAAAACAAAATTTGCAAACAAACTCGTACTGTATGTAGATGAATTTTTAGATGAATTCTTGTGTTGAAAAGAGGAAAATGAGACATATATATACTGGCTCTTGAGAATGTAACTTACCCATTCACATAATGACAATTACCATAGGAGTCTCAGAAGTTTCAGAAAATGAAAAGTCTATTGAAAAAATAAAATTGTAGAAAAATGCGGACACTCCTAAGGGGCCAATTTTGTTCATTTCGGTCCGACATTCGTGTACTTAGGTCGTGCCCGTATACAAGTTCAATGTTCGAAGCTCATTTCGGTCCATGATTTGCACTTCCCTGCGCGCGCACGTGGAGAGAGCCGCTATGCTACACATGATTACACAATTCTAAAGTGTAATTTTTTATAAAGTGGTTTTAGTTTTCATCAACTTCCTATGTGGGACAAACTCCCTTTTTAGTTTTCCCACCAATATAAACTTCTTTTAAGTGGCACATTTTGAGCTTCAATTTCTTATTAACCTGATTATCAATTTTGACAAGTAAATACATGATTTCGATGTCCTCACGGAGGAGAACATAAATTAATCTTGATCTTCCAAAAATACAAAACGGGTCCCACTCAAAATTCATGCCAAAATCAGCCATTATATATTTCATTTCTTCCAACAGTTGGAAGTCAACACTTACGCCTAGTTCTCAGGATATTGCTAAAGGTTTCAATCAGATGTTATAACATGGAAGACTTAGTAGTGTAGGAGGCTTCCACAACGAAAGATTGGTCGAAAGAAGTGCAAGTTGCTCATGAGAACTTCATGGTACCAACTAAGCACGTTGTTGGTTCTACTTTATTAATTCTTATTGTAGCTTGAAAATGGTTTCTCTTAGTTTTGTTGTTAATGGATGGGATTTTGAAGAGGAGTTATATTTCAAATATGGTTTCTTTTAATTAATTGATTAATGGGCTTGTTATGGAAGGCAGGTTATTAATTCAGTTGGGTGCTTCAACCAAATTAGTGAAATAGATTTTGAATCAGAAGTTGTAGCATGAGAGACTGGGTTGTATAGGATGCATTCACAACGAAAGATTGGTTGGAAGAACTGCAAGATGGCTCAAGAGAACTTCATGGCACCATCGAATTGTTGGGAATTTACTTATTCATGCACAGTGAAAAATACAACAGATTTAATTTCCACCAATGATCTGCTTTGTGTTTAGATAGAAACTGTGATAAGAGTTATACCTTTGATGAATCCACAAACTTCTTTACTTTTTTTGAACTTGAATGATCACGATCCGTAATCCAAGTTGTCCAATTATCTAGCCTCCAATGATAATCTACATAGAGAACAAGAATGACAACTAGGTTGGTATATACCTTTTTAATTTTTAGCCTTAATCAAGAAAAGCTCACAATCAATTATTTTATTTTGATTATAATTTATATCTAATTTTCTAATAAAATATGTGTTAACATCCGACATGCGACATAATTAAAGACCGATTGTTACATACACTTAGTCTTAATCTGAGATCGGTTTTATAAGATCAGCTCGTAACGTCGTGGTTCGAGGGAACATAATGATTATAGATTCCTTACGCACTGATAAAATATCCAATCAAATTAACTATTGCATTTAGAACTTACGTCAGCGTCCACTTATTTCACTAATCGTATGATATGGCTTCACTTACTCACTAGCTCATTAATTGCTAGGGACCTACCTAAAGGATGGTTTTATGATAACATGACAAGCCGACCTCAGCAACCAATGAAATTATGCTAGTAACGTATTTTTTCAATTCGACACTGGTGATTGACAAGACAGGAAAGTGAGTAATACTGGATTTTCTTTTCCTATAAAAGGGTGTGAGGTATCTTTGGATAGTGGAAGGATTTTGGGATATTTCAAATATCTCCTTTGATTAAACACTTGTAACTAAGAAGTGATTATCAATAAAAATCCTAAATTTCTCTTTATTTTGCTTTTAAAGTTGACTTAAATTGATTCTTACACCTTTTAATGTCAACAGTATGCAACTACAAATAAGTAACTAAAAATAAGTAACAAAGTCTTGAAATTAATTAAATTACAAAGGCACTAGAATCTCCACTGTTGTTATCTTACTTTAATCCTCAATTATTTGCTATTAATCAATTCTTGTGTAAGTTAAAAATCAATATTCCTTATATGTTAACTTTCTCTCTCGATATAAGTTAATCCAATTTTAACCTAGGATCCAACTATATCCTTATAATGAATATGAATAGATAAAACTGCAAAGACAAAATTAGAAAATTAGAAAAGATTGCACCAAGCATTAAAATATCTCTATATAGTATTCGACCTAGTGTTGTTTATTATCATGTGGTAATTTATAGAGAATCCTACAAAAGCAACATAAATAACAAAATTGTTCTAATAGTAGTCAATCATCAGAACGAAATAGAAGGAATAATAAACAATTAATAATAACAAGAATTGAACTAAAAGGAACAATTAATTAATCAAATATTTAACATAATTTCTTATAATTCTAACCTAAAAAGGTTAGTCTATCATGATTTGATAGCAAAAACATATAATTAGATAAGAATACATCACTCGAATTTCCAAAATAATTGAATAAAAGTAAAAATAAAACTTGAATATTTGAAGTGGAAACTTTACCGGGGCCTATTTCTTAATTCTCAATTTCAAAAATAAGTTTTAAAAGGTTTTTTTGTACAAAAATTAGGTGATAATTCAATTTTTTAATTTTAAATAATAATAATATTGTAAAATTAAATTACCTCACCCACCCCCACCCACCCACTCCACTCCAAACTCATATTCATTTTCTTTCTATTTTCTCCATTTTCTCTTCATCATCGGTGCTCACAGCAGCAACGTCGCCAACACCGGAGCAAGCACTGTAGTAGGTGCTCACAGTCGCACAGAGCGATGATCTAAGCCTAGCACATCACAGTGTTCAGATCGTTGCTGCAGTTACGCTTACGTTGGTTTTGGGGTGGTTTTTGAGGTAATTCTCCAATCTGCTCCATAATCAGTATTTTTGGGGTGCTTTTTATTGGTTGTTGGTGTTTTACAAATGGTGGTGGTGAGGTTTTGGGGTGATTTTTATTAGTTGTCACTGGTATAGATAAATTGTTCGGATTGTTAAATGCTATGGTCACATGTTCGTTTGCAACATGTCACATATCAAAATAAATTGGTCACATATCATATGTCACTGGTCTTTGTATACTAATAACATGTCACAGATTCAAGTTTACTTATCACATTTTACGGGGTCATATTGTATAGATAACATATCAATGTTCACAAGTTACAACTCAAAGAGATCGTCACAGGCCACTAATTTATGTTCACAGGTTAAAGGTAACAGTATACATGTCATAGTTGATGGTTCACAGATCACAAATATCAGATCATCGTTCTTAAAAAATGTTAGATTGCGACTAAACTTGTAACCTTGATTACAATTTGTTCATAAGTTATAGATCATTGTGTATATGTCATATATCAATGTCCATAGGTCATATATTAAATAGAACTGATCACTAATCATTTATGTTCAAATGCCACATATCAATGTCAACATGTCACAAATCAATATTAACCAGTCATACATTAGATATCACACGTTACATGTTACATGTAACAATTCACAAGTCGTATGTCATAATGCTTATGTAACACATCAATATCCACATGTCGTAGATCTAAGAGGGTCACATATCGTATCGAACTGGACACAAGCCATTGGATTAATATCACTGGTAACAATGAATTTTTTTTTTTAATTTTTTTTATTTTCGTCACAACAACTCACAGTTTACAGGCAAATTGATCTTTTCAATTTCTGCCATAGCAACTCACAATTGGAGCTTCAACTTTGTTTCGTCAATTTAAAAATAGGAAGATCAAAGAAGATACTGAGGAAGACTAAACCTTTTTTTTTTGATCCAATACAATGTTATCCACCATCAATCGTGACTCCAAAATAGTTCAAACCTACTTCGGGATGGTCACAAAGCTCACTTCGCTACTTCTATTATCACCTCAGTTTGTGATCGTTGCTTTAAAAAAATCTGCTCTGTAGTGTCGGTAATTTCCAATTTATAAGCGTTGCCTTCAATGAACCAGATTTCGACGGTGGGAGTCGAGGGTTTTTTTTGTTTTTTGGCTCCGGAGAGTTCTCTGTAACTTTCTCTTTTGTTGGAACGTCACTATTTGTTAAATTGGAGAGTCCTGTTTCGAATGAAAACATGTCGTAATTGAATGTTTGATTTTATGAATTATGATGGATATTTATTAGAATCTAATATATATATTATTACCTGACTTTTGAATGTTTACAGCTTTTTAGTGCTTGTTCGGTAGAGATTAAAATTGAGAAACTAACCGTTATTGTTGACTTTTATTAGATGAGTGAGATCCAATAACTACTATATTTTCAATTTTAATTGAATTTTAAGCACGATTGAACACTCCTTTATTATAAAATTGAAAATGTATATAGTAAACACCTGATATGTGTATTGTTCCCATATTTGAATCTCTTCACTTGATCTTGAATGATCTTAATATTTCTCCTTAACTTGAGCCCAAGAAAAGTCAAGTATTTTCTTCTTCAATAATGATAGAATTCTTATGTATTATCTCCTAATAATCTTCTAATTCACGGATATGGAATGAATTATGAATGTAGGACATAATTTTTTAGGTTATGAGGCTCCCCTTTTTGTATTTGTCCCTATAAAAATCTTCAAGGACAGACCTAAGATGTCATATATTCATAAAAGTCGACTTTCCAAATTCTTGTCGGATTCTCATATCAGTTGTCTGGCTCACCTCTTTCACAAGCAACAACCACGCGATGCTTCCAAAAACTTGACTCCTGCAGCTGCACCATGAAATTCACCTACTTCTAGCTTAGGTAGATTCTAGTCGAGAATTATTTGTACTCTAAGTCATTACCTTTCGAACATACTTAACATTAGTCCCCAACTTTCGTGTCGTTCTACTTTCATCCTCAAACTTTTATCATGTTTAGATTAGTCCTTCGAGTTTTTGATTTGTTCAATTTGACCCCTGGACCCGATGCTTCCATTCTGGACGGAGGCACCGTATCCTCCGTCCTGGACGGAGGCAGGCCGTGCCTCCATTCTAGATTGAGGCATCAGCCGTGCCTCCATCCAGAATGGAGGCACCTTTTTTTTTTTTTTTTAAATACAGGAACATAAGTATTTTTTGTATCAACTGTCCTCAAGAGCATTCAAAATTAGAAATTGATAGATGGCGCTCTTAAAAAAAAGACTCCCCTTCCAAACATGAACTAAATTAGTGGCAGATCAACTGCTACCACATTTTCTACTCTTCTCAGCAACTGCTTCAAAACCATCAACATCTCATCCTAGAATTCAAATAGAGGCTCTGAAAATCAATACCTAAACCAAACCTACTTCCAAATTTTAATTTAGTGTATGTACCGTCATTATCTCTATGACCATTAGCTTTACCACTGCTCATGTTATTCAGTTCATCAAAGGGCAAAGTAGGTCCTTTAGGATTTAAATTCTTCAGGATAAAAATTCTTCTTGCTTCTTATTCCTCCAATAACAAAACCACCATTGATATTGGTGTTTTGAAAATCACTTCCACTATTTGTATTATCTTTAATACTGCTAGTAAAATTGTACATCCCTCCATTTTTGCCATTTGAGTTATTTTTCAAATTTGCACCTAAATTTGAATTATTACTATTAGCACCAAACACAAAACTATCACGATCTTTAGAATCCTCCCTGGATTCTGGCACCGTGCGTGCACGAAGCTGGAGACAGCTCCATGCGACTGCCTCCGAGTGCAAAAATGGAGAAAGAAGAGGAGTGGTTGAGTGGAGAAGAGGAGTGGTTGAGCGGCAAAAAAAATAAAATTAATTACGACGATACCACGTTGCAACACGTGGAGCCAAAGTTTAGCCACTTTTATATTGTAGTGAAGCTCCTAAATCTTCCTTATTGCTCAATCCATCTCCAAGTTGGATTTTTATCTGAAAAAATAATATAAAAAAAATTAAGTAGAATTTCGCTCAAATTATCAATATTAATCTATTTTAAGAACTTAAATAAACGTGTAAAATACTCTATCATTAAGCATGAAATTCTTTACCTAACTGATGGAATTCGGAACGTGACTGATTAAATTTGTAACCTATTATTATGGAATGGGTCCAATGTATTTGCCATGTACTCAATTCCCTTCTTTTCAAGTCAAGTCAACACCTCCCCCTCACCCCCACCCCCCGCGTTTTTATCATGATTCATTGAACCCCAACCTATGCATAATTATACCTAGTGTTCCCACTATACAACTTGTTTCTTGGACATATTCATAACTCTATATCAATGTTCCAAAAAGCTTACAACCTCAAACAACAAGAATTGCTATTTTTTATATTTTTTTTTGCTACCAACCAGAGAGCAGATCTGGTTTAGGATCTTAGTCCATTTCCCCTTTGGTACAAGATAAATGGCCCAAGAATTTCTCTTTGTCAAGAGGTCAGGCAATTTGCTAATTCCAGAAGGGAAATTTTGTTTTGATAAGAGTGGTCGCAGGTTCCGTTTGGAAAATCTAATGAAGAATGGAGGTGTGGAAAATGAAATATTTGGAATAAACCTAGTTGTTGGTGTGGGCGGCATAGGAAATATAATTCCCCGAAACTGCTATTGCTCATTAAAAATATTATGTCGATCCGTTTTCAAAGGTACGCCTCTTATACATTCATCTTTTTTCCATGATGGAAGTTATCTGAAATTCTTTTAACGACGAAAATGAAACTACTGATTTTCTTTTCATTCGTAAATCGGGTTTTGGCACGAGTAATTTTGGAATATGGTGTAGAGTATTCGTTGATTTTGTAAAATCATTGCATCTGTTTGTAAAGACTAGTTCCATTCTCCTGTCTAGACTTTCAGTATTCTTATTTGGCCCAAATTGTTAACGAACTCCCTTTATTTTGGCGAAAATTGTTTAAGATTTTAACATTTACACTTATCTTAGATTATATTAATTTGCTTATGAATTATGCTTTTAAGTAATGTTTGATTACTTTATTTAATGTATACAGTTGAAAATGGTAGTTGTTGGGAAGCTAATACACAATTCCCATTCTCTTTGCAGCATATATAAGCAACTCGACTATGGGGAAGCAACTCGTGATAGTAGCAATATAAAGTGCTTCACCACTTCCAAAAGAGTAGATAGCAATATAAATAGACTCAAACTTTCCATGGAAAAGAAGTCGTGAACAACAACTTGAGATCTTGGCTCGATTTACAAGTATTATCAAAATCTCAAGTCACGTGCTTCCTCCATCATTACCATATAAAAGAAAGTTACCTTATGTTAAGGTTCTATTTTTTTGGATACCAATATCAGTAAGTATTTATTTATTAGGAGAAGAAACGTCGAGGAATTTTTAAAGAGGATAGAGAATGAATATCATTGTGTGTTACACAATAGTATGGTACAGATATATTGCTAGCAGTAAAGATCTTATCGTCTTGGTGAGGAGTTGTAATGGTGGTTCGAGCCCTTTGCAAATCGAATTTGCAATGTTCTCTTGATGGTGATTTAATGAAGTTGGAAAAGAACCCTACAATAACTTCAGCATGACAACTTCAGACATCGTATTTACAAGAATGGTGTTCGTCTTTTTAATTTCCCGGCTTCCAAGAAGGCGGCTGCGGTTGGGAGGAGGAAACGACGCTGTAAATCCATGTTGAACATGTACTGTTCTTTCTTATTTTCCTTTTTATGGAAATGCCATTTGTGTATATTTGACTGTTGCATTTTATAGGTTTCCATTAAAATTTTACCCTAGAGTGGTGTGGTGCATTTTCGCCTTAGAAGGTAGGTCGACCTTTGCTTGAATTCCAAAGGGATTAACCCAGCACGAATTCTATAGAAAGCACAGTTGAGGGAAGTTCTTATGGAGCTGTCAAAGGGCTCGAGTTTACGACTCTTGACAGCAAGAAAACCTTATAACAATTGCAACTCAGATCATACTTCTGAAGTTGGATTTACACAAATCCTTAAAGCAAGAATCTTCTTTTGGTTTTTCAGTGTGGTAGATAATTCTTATGAACGTACAAATCTTGATAAACTGCTAGCATCACATAGACCAATTTTGATATTACACATGGTTATCATACAATTTTGTGATATTAAGCCAAAGCCAATTGCTAGGCTGAATAACAGAACCATTGCTCCTAGTATATTTCTTCCTTGTGCATACAAGTTCACTGCAGAAGACACCATATCCCAAATCCCGTAGAAGAGAATCAGCGATCGAGTTAAAATTGATGGCACTGACATTTGAGCAACTTAAATCGACACGAGTATGCTTATCATACTGATCAAACAAAGCCAATCACCGAGGTGTACCTAGAGTAGAGTATGATAGGTATGCGTATCACACCTACTCATATCAATGTTTAAAAAAGAATCAATCGGGTATTGGAGCAATTTTTATTCGTGAATAGAGGCATAGGGTTCACGACATTTGAGGTGCAAGTTCTTGAGCATCCAAATTTGGATCAACATCGACAAAAAAATTCTCTGAATAAGGTTCTAGCACCATGTCAAATGCGTCTGAACAAGAAGAGCAAAATAAACGAAGCAAGTTAAAAAGTATGGACTGCTACAGAAAAACATCATCAAATTTCAAAAAGTCTAATTCAAAAATTTCACACGTGTTGAAACAAATCAATAGAATAATTCTAAATAGTACATAAGCTCCATACAAATCATATGTAAAAATTCATAATGGAAAATGTAACAATATTTAAAATCTAATTTACAAATAAACATAAAATAGATCAATAGCTAGCACTTGTTTGATACGCATTAAAATTTTCATTTTCATTCTTCTATTCATTTTTAACCACACATTTTTTAATAAAATAATATTTTCTATCACATTAATAACTTTTCCTTCTTTTTCAACCTCACATTCTTCATCAATCTACTATTTCAAAATACATTATTCCAAAATAATGTGGTTCAAACACATCCCACTAAGGGCCTGTTTGATGTAAACTTAAAATAAATTTTGAGAAAATAATTTATTTTAAAAATGTACAATTGAAAAATAAAATGAGTTTGCAAAATAAGGTGAAATTTTTTATTTTAGTTACAAACCCTAAATTCGGAACTCCTCACGAAAGTCGAACCAACTTCACAAAACGACACATCATACCCAACTTATCTTCTCAGCGACAGCTCTCCACCTTTAAATCCCAACCGTGCCATCTTCAATCTATCTCCAAGGACTGCAAAACTTTCCTAGGCCGTGTGTACGGTGTACCATTATCCACTAACAATGGCGGCATGCACAGCTACAGCTTCAACTGCTGTTCTTCTACCCTCCAATCCCAATTCAAAGGCTTACATTTCCCCCAAATCCATTTCCATTCCCTCTTCAGTCTCAGGACTCCGCAATCCACTTGTTTCTCATGCCCCTGCCTCGCTCTCCTCTCGCCCTTCTCATAACACACGACGCAGTTTCGCTGTGCGCGCTGTAAGTATTTGTTTAGTATTAATTTTTTGTGATGATATTGAAAATGTATTCTAGTAGTAGCGGTGAGCTTGCGATTTTTTTTTCAATTTAAATTTCTTCTGGTTTCAAAATGCTTCTAAAATTGATGTCAGTAAATAAATTTATTTCTTT
The DNA here is from genome assembly GCA_903798355.1 of Fraxinus baroniana. NCBI lineage: Eukaryota > Viridiplantae > Streptophyta > Magnoliopsida > Lamiales > Oleaceae > Fraxinus > Fraxinus baroniana. The sequence goes on from CAIGRO010250084.1 coordinate 13,687, forward strand.
CGCATAATATTTATAAAGTTATAATTAACTAAGAACTTTTCTTGTTCTCATCTTGGCTCTCTGTAAAGGAATCTGTGAACTGAATTTCATTTTCAGCTTGTTGTCCTTTATTTAAATTGGACCTAAATTTCGCGTCTTAGATCAAGTTGAAAGACATGAAAATGAAATGTGAATAATACAATTGCAGTTTTGGACTAGCTGTATTAGTCTTTTCAGTTCTCTCTCGCTCGCTTTTGGTTATTAGATAAGTTCATTGGTTTTATGCTCCAGCTGTGTGAACTGCCACTTGTTGGAAATCAAGCTCCAGACTTTGAGGCAGAGGCTGTTTTTGACCAGGAATTTATCAAGGTAATTTTCTGAAGAAACATTTTATCTATGTTTTGTTTGTATTTCCCAATATCATGCATTGTTGAATATAACTTATTCCTTAGGCGTTTATTTGTCTTGTATCTGTGGAGTTGGAGAATCACTGTTATTTTAACACTTAGAACAAAGTGCTTCAAAAGAATAGAACTCTGATTTGTTGATTGTAGAAGTTTGGTATAAATTCTGTATGTACGCATTTACTCCTCTCCCTCCCCCCCATCTCTCATTGACACTCTCTCATGTACTCATTCTTTAATTTCATCTTTGATATTCTATTGTGCATTTGCTTTGCATGGGTGTTGCTAGTTTTATAGACAGCATTTTTGTAACAGGTACTGGTTTTTCTGCCTGCAGGTTAAACTTTCTGAGTATATAGGGAAAAAATATGTTATTCTATTTTTCTACCCACTGGACTTCACGTTTGTTTGTCCCACAGGTGAATTGACTTTTAACTTTATTGTCTCCACTTAATTTACTACATGATGGATGATGATGATACCACTTGTATGTCTGCCTTATTTTGTTTTCAGAAATCACTGCTTTCAGTGACCGTTATGAAGAATTTCAGAGATTGAACACAGAGATATTGGGTGTCTCGATAGACAGTGTGGTATGTTGCTTTCTGGATTTAAAACTGGTTGAAATTTTTTGTGTTTCCTACTCTTCAACTTTCTGTTTTTTGTCGTTGCTCATGAATAGCTACAGTGGTGGATGTTTTTACTTTCTATGTTTAACTGTTATGCACAGTTCACTTGAATATGCTTTCCTATCTTAACTTTTTATTGGAATGCAGTTTTTTTTAAGGATTTCCTTCTGTTTCAGGAAATATGATTTCCAATGAGAAGATTTTGCCACGAAAAGTAAAAAGAAATATTACTGTTAAATACAAGAGATGTGCTCCTTTGCATCCCTTACTTCCATCCTTTCTTTTTCTCTCTTTTCCTGTGATATGCTTGATCTGCTAGCCTACTTCATTTCAATTTCCTTGGTGCGGTTGTTGATGACTTTTAAAGTTAAATCCCAACATATTGTTGTTCTAGACCTACGGACGAAGATATTTTTGAAGGCCTGGAGACTAAGATTGTTTTAGGACTTTAGTATCAAGTGAATTCTAAGTACAGCCTGATGAAGAAGGAAGGAAATTATATTTCCTTTTAGATTCTGTTCCATCGCTCCACTTTGCCCAGTGCCTACTCCAAATATTGGAATTTCTTTCTGAAACAAGCCCATTCTAAATGAAGAGCACCAGAAGATAATTTTCTCTCACCCAATGAGTCACCATGAGTCTTTACTACTTATTTCTGTTACCATGTTTTATCAATGCTTATGTCTACTAATAATGTGCTCTGTCAACTGTCATTTCCTGTAGTACCGCTTGGAATGTGTTGGTTTCAATCATATTGTGTTATTAATTTCTTTTTGTTTGATTTGCTGGTTGTCTTTGTTCTCTTTTTTCTCATCTCTCTTATTATTAACTTTTTTGGACGGAAGGTTTTCTCCTAATTTAGTGTTTACAGTAGCTAAAAGTTTACCGCAATGGGAAGGCGACTTTTATATTTTTGGAAGAGATTTTTGGCTTCTATGCAGTCAGAATATTTTGGTCTTATGCACTTTTCAGTGTTAGCTTTGTCGTATTAGCATTGATTAGTCTCGTTGAATCTTGATTTCATATTTTTACATTGTATTGACTTATGCTTGACCATCTGCAGTTTTCCCATCTTGCATGGGTCCAAACAGACAGAAAGTCTGGGGGTTTGGGTGATTTGAATTATCCATTAGTTTCTGATGTGACCAAATCAATTGCTAAGTTATATGATGTGCTGATTCCAGATCAGGTACGTACTAAGATCCTGTTGGCATTTCAAAAACCAAGTAATCAACTTGGTTAAAGACATCACTACGATCTTCATGTTACCTTGCTATTCATTTCAACATCTGTGGTTAGTGCTACTAATGCTGTCTACAATCTGTTGTAGCTGATATAATACAAAATTATCTTTTGCTTGATATAGAGCATATGGCTTGTTGTCTGGCCATGTAAGAAGTAGAATATGAAAAATTCTCTTGGTAGCTGATGAAAGGTGACCAAGAATGTTCCTGCATTTCTATTTTAGTGCAAGCACCTGAAGTTAGTTTGTAATTTTTCTCTGTTAAAAATTGATATACTGTGTCTTTCTTTTCATCTCACTTTGTGCTTTAGGAGAAAAGGGCTCATGATATTCCTCCAACTAAATACAGCACTAGAGGTAGCTTTGGAAATATAGAGAGCATTTATAAATGATGATAAATTTGATGATGCCCATCCATCCAACTTACACCGGATCACCATGATGGAGAACTATTTGTATAAGATATTGACCTTTTTGTTGTAGAAAAGTTATGGAATCTTTACCTTTATGAAATTTGTCTAAGCTTATATTTTGAGCCTACCTCATAGTTGTAACTAGAGGAATTCTACCTTATAAATTTCAGAGGGTCTAATGTTTAGGAGGAAAAAACTATAATCGAAGATCTTATGTATATTGCTGTTTCAGGGAATTGCATTAAGAGGACTTTTTATCATTGACAAGGAAGGAGTTATCCAACACTCCACCATCAACAATCTTGCCATTGGCAGAAGTGTCGATGAAACATTGAGAACGCTCCAGGTAATTTACATTATGTGCAATGTAATACTTACGGGGACAAACTTCTGGGTTTTAGTTCCAGGCTTTTTACACTATAGTATTTGGCATTACCATAATCTAAAATAACTTTATTAGCAAAATATTTCAGTGATTTATTAATTATTATTAAGTGGCATTCAGTTAGGATACAGTTTCCATCAAGTCTGGCTGTTTCACATAACATTGGCGGCGTACCATGTCAACAAACATCTTCACCCTAAATCTTAGCATAAATGGGATTATGGCAGGTTATTTTCACCAAGAAATGAGCCGGAACACAATCTAAATTTTAGCATCGAAATTACTAAAACAACCCCGAGGTTAGGATTGCAAAATTCAATGGGTATATAGATTGTACGGGCTTATTTCATCTGCATAAACCATAATTCTTGTATATGCATTAAGGTGTACCTGTATATAAGGTAAAGCTATTGGTGGGGGATGCTAGTGGGTTTTCAAGTGGCTTGAAGTTTCTTGAAATCACTGAGTGGTTTCAGTTTGGCTCTCACGGGCATTTTCCCCTTCCTATTCAAACTAGAATTCTCATCTTGTCTTAACTGCAACACTAGTTTCTCACAATATGATGATGAATTTGAAAAAGTCTCCAACCAAGGAGCAAAATGAACAATCATAGTGTGGGCAATATCTCGTTGATAGATCGTATTTCAGCATCTGTAACTTTCTGCTCTTCTTGTTCAAATTGTATGAGAGCGCTCTTTGCTGGAAAAAGAAGACTGCGCCAATGGGAGCTTCTTTTGGTGTTTCTGGCAGACTAGTTGTAGGAATTGAGAAATCAATTCCAGAGTCAGATGGTAAACTGAGCACATGTACTTAACAGTAAAATCTGGAAGTTAGATGGCCAGCCCAGTGGGAACACCATGGAATTTTACACAAAACTAGTTGGCGAATTTTGATTAAACACCCCATATTTTACATACTTTTTTCACGGTGATTGTGTAATGATAGAAACCATTCATGGTCACTCTTAGTCTTGGTAAACGTTACCTACATGCGAGCATTTTTAGATCAATATGCTAATGTGTTCTTTTAATGCTACTACTTGGTGTAGGCATTGCAATATGTTCAGGAGAACCCTGATGAAGTATGCCCGGCTGGATGGAAACCTGGGGACAAGTCTATGAAACCAGACCCTATACTCAGCAAGGATTACTTTGCTCAAATATAAGCTGGACTGGACCCGTGATCACTGTGTTATTTGCCATTAGGTTGTAGATGGTTTTGTTGTTGCGCAATTTGTGATGTCTATGTTGAGCGACCATTTTAATTTCGACGCACGAAGTGTTTAATGAATGCCGATACCTGGCAATATTCTTCCTCTGATTTCTTGTTCTTACTCTTCTAGTTGCAACTAGACTATATTTCATGAACAGCATCAAAAGGCAAAAAGCTATCCATTTTCTTAATTCAGAATAAATAGTCTTTTGCCAAAAACTTTCCTATTTTACTGTTATTTAATTATCAACAAAAAATTGAGAAAAAAATTTGGTTATAATTGGACAAATTAAGTAAAGGTATATTAATAAACGAGTCAAATAAAACATTCTCAATAAAGAAATAAGATTATATAATTGAGACAAAAAAATAAGAAAAATCAACCTATATAAATGGTAATAGAATAGATTCGATTTTAATTTTTCCCTCGTCTTTCTTTACAATATGATCTAATATTGATTACCAAATTCGCACTTGGCAGATTATGATTGGCCAAGTGAAGTTGAACGAAAACTTTTTGTTCCTAGATTACTGCGAGCCTTGGAAAAAGCGAAAGGACAATTGGAAAAACAAAATTAGAAAAATATTACTTTCTACATTTGAAGTTTAGAACTAGTTTAGTAGTGATTAAAATTCAATTAAAATTGAAAAATTAGTCGTTATTGGATTTCACTCGTCTAATAAAAGTCAACAATAAAGATTAATTTTTCAATTTTAATTCGATATTAATCTCTACCGAACGGGCTCTTAAATTTCACAGGTTTCTGAAACCTAAATATGCAGGGTAGAAAGTTACACAAAATTAAACATGTAATATTCAAGTTTGTTAAAATCTTGGTGCCAAGTCCTCCGAAAATAAAAGAAATAATAACAAATTATATCTTATTTCTGTTAAATTTAAAATCGGTTATATTATCCATTATTTGTTACTCTGTTTGAGCCTATTAATTAAAGAAAATAAAATAACTAAGAGATCTCATGTGGATCACAAGACATTCAAAGATATGCAAATTGAGAAACAATTGAACAAGCTAGATAGCTCACATGTACAATACTTCCCACTAAATGTTATATTAGTATCAACAACAACAATAAATATTAGTATAAAGATTAGGGTTTTTGTCATCCTTTCGGGGGTGACCGAGTTGGTGGAATGGGTGAACACGGAGATCGAAGGTTATGAGTTCAAATCATCTGCTAACACTCCCTCAGTCGAATTCGTAGCACCGGGCTTGCCTAGTGCGGTTTATCTTTCTGTGGTTTGCGGACTACTGCACATAAAGCGAGGTTTACACAGTGTGCACTCACGGGTAGCAGCTGCGAGTTCCTACGTCAAAAAAAAAAAAAGATTAGGGTTCTTGTCTACTTTAATTAATGCATTGCATTTGTATGTTGAAATTCCATCATGAAGAATCTCCATGCATATTATTGGAGATCAAATTCTATATAGGACAATACTCTTGGAGGTTTCTTCGATCACTCGGGCTATTACCAACTGATTATTCGTAGAATAATTATTAATTATTCAAGAGATGACTTTTCAATTCTTATATATTGGATAGAGAAGGAGAGATTAGAACCAAGAACAACATTCTATCTTATTGTCGTTTGATTAAGGGCACCGGCACATTATGTCTCGTTTGTACTATTTTAATGTAGTATTGTTAGTGCAAAATTTTGAGTTGTACTATAGAATTAATAAAATAAACATCGCATGCAATATATTAATATAAGGTGTCTTAAATAATTACTATATAATACATCATATCACATCAAACAACATTGAAATTTCTTCACCGCCATTGTTGGGGCCCTTGCTACCTCCAACCACAATAGTTGATTTATGGAGCATAGCTGCCTCCATAGGCGACTATTTTTAGAATTTAAATGGTTAGAATGAGAATACGTTACTTATATAAACATAGTTTTTAATATGTCTCTTCGTGTACAAGGTAAAATCATATTTTTCGTAAGGCTCGAAAGCACATTTTTTATAAAAGAGTAACTGTAAAACTTGAACTCACAACGCCTCGAATAAAAAATTTAAATAATAAGAGAGGATATATTTATTTATTTATTTCAATTTAATGTATAACATCTCCACGTGGACAGCTCCGAGCACCATGCATACATGCATGTGTATTTAGATCGTTTTAACCATTTGAAAATGCATGAACCAACTTTCGGATTTCCCAAAAATTCAGGACCAACTTGCAAACTTCAGAAAATTTAGGTACATAATTAGATAAGACTGAAATGGTAGGGGGTTCTTCTGAAAATTTGTGTAAGGGCTTGTTCGAGGAGTGGAATGAAGATCAACTCAATAGGAGTCAGGACTATCGTGGTGCCAGTTTTTAGTGCACCTGGCCTGGGTGAGGTAGTTTGAGGGCATTGTTGGAGCGTTGACTCTAGACTTGGTTTTGGTTTTGTATCCCAACAAATATGTAGTTGAAAATGAATTTAACAAATGAGTGTCAAACATGAGCTTAATATCATGTAGACTAGAACGAAGATATGATTTTTTTCAAGTTGGGTGACTATAATAAATTCGCAAAATCTCATTCACGTAGTGGGTCTGAAAGTGATCGAGGGCAAAAGAACAATTTCACTCGAGATAGTATGTCTAAGAAGTGTAAAATTTTTATTTCTTATGTTATATTCCCCGAATGGAGCAAGTTTAAGCGTTTGCACCTTTAGCTAGGTTGCTAGAGAGATCAAGACGATGATGATCCCCTTTCCTAAGTATGTACTAAGTTTTATCTTCATTTGTTAACAAAATATACCACATTTTGTTGGCGACGCGGGCTAAATATAAGTGCGGATAAAATGGTTGTTGTATATCGAACAAACAAAAAACAAAGTTTAATCCGCAGGAGCGTGACTAAACTATATAATAAGGTGATTGGAAATGTAGTATGAAAACTACAAATATAAATAAAGGGCAGCCAAAAAATAAAGAAGAAAAAGAATAAGAACAATTTGAGGCAAGTGATTTTCATTATTTCCTTAAGACAAAATTGTCCCGCAACGGTGTTCATGGTTCACAGCACTTGTCACTCAAGATACAACGGATTCAACTTGTGGTAGAAGCACTTTAAACCATAAGTTACGGCAAACTTTCGATGGAGTTTCTCTTTACAAAATGGAAAACGATTTTTGATTGAATTTTAAAGTAATTTGTAAGAGTTTTTATGCAATACTCAATGCAAATATAGTATGAATGCCTAATGGACGTCCAAGGGATCCTATATATAAAGGATGAGGGGTTGTGAATGAAGTGTCGCATCCCAAACTTCACCAACTCTTGCCAAAGGTCGCACCATTCACCGTTGCTAGCCTATCGCCATCACCTTGTTCGAGCTAAAACCAGCGACTTTGTCGCTAGTTTATCGCTCGAGTGACAGTTCAGCGATAAGTTAAGAACAGCCTTGGTCAATTTTTTCAGGCAGTTTCCTCTATTTTGTTCCCAATTTTGGACTGTAATTTCTCATTCATTCAGAATTGGTTTTGAGATTCCAAATATATCACGACGTTATACTCGACGAGTAGAACAAGTTGGTTTATTTATATTTATAATTTGACTATCAGATTAAGTCTGAATAATTGGACAAAATTTACCCGAAAATCATTTTTTTCCAAGTTTTTGGTTTTGACACTTAACCAAATTTTCAATCTTCTAAACCAATTTCTAACACATTTAATGGTTTAAAAAAAAAAAAAAATAACCCCACCAAACATGCCAAGAAACTATACAACGAAATCTTTGACGATTCACAGGCAACAAAATTATAAGCAACAAATATTGCACTAATAAGATGCAAAAATTTAAGTATTCGGAGATTTTGTTTTCAATATTTTGCTTTTCTTGTAACTAAAATACAGGTAATACTTCAGTTTGCCTTTGCAAATACACAAATTATGGACATAATCAATAGAGATGAATGGTTAGATAAAATGAATTCCTTCATATGGATCCACAAAAAAAGGTTTCATATTTTTACCCATAGTTGTGTATATTAAGCTTTGTTACATTGTAATGGCATTGCCCCCCAAAATACAAGAAGTTGTTCCTGTGCTGCACGTTCTGTGCCAGAATACAGTCATATTTACTGGAAATTCTAAACCCCAAAAAATTCCATACTGTTCTGGGCGTGTTACGAAGGAACACTGGGGTCGGGATTGGGATCCGGTACATAATTTAGTCTTCCCACTTCTTCCCAGATCAATTTGGATGTCACTTCATCGTACTCTGGAATATATTCCTGTAACACATAAGAGTATAAAGTGAATGAGTTGTAGCTTAATCATTCATACAATCACAGAGGCAAATTTCCCAAAGGGACACCTACTATAAAAGTGAGGCATTTTTTCACTCTCTCTCTCTCTCTCTCCAACTTGGTCTTTCTTAAAACAATTTTCACATAGTAGCGTGGAATAAAGTAAAAGTTCCTATTCTTATGGGATTATGAAAAAAAAGGGACAAAAAAATTTATTTTCTATCTTGAATAGGCCCAAATAGTTTATCTATCTTCTATAGAGAGGTAATATATACAAATGGCAGTTTAGGTACATGTTATGATTAAACTACATTTGTTTTTTACATAGATTGCGTAAAGATTGTTTTCTTTATGTCTAATTTTGTACCTCAAGTTCTCTGACCAACTGTTTGGCGGTCGGAGCCGACACGATAATTCTTCGTGCAGTTGGAGAGACAAAACCTTCGTCAACGGCCTTATCAATGAAAGACAACAAGGAATTATAGTAACCCTCAACATTCAACAGGCCCACCTGCATATGTTGATATGATTAGATTAGTGAATAAATTAAGAAAAAAAAGTACATTATGTGACTTAATGTCGTCCAACATGCCTACTTTTGACCAACACTAATCCCATTTTTCTAATTCTAAGAACTTTTCTCCAGTTCATATGTAGATCTGCCCGTGAAATTCAAATCATGTTAGCATGACTATGATTGCAAAACGAAATTTTGTAAATCTTTCCATGTGAGCCATTACAAGTTCCACATGCATTGAGAAGTTTCCCCTTCCATTCCGTAAGGACTATTGACGAAAATCACGACGAACATGTTTTCAGTGGTATATGAATCAAATGCCAATCACACCAATTGTCAATATAACATCCTACCACTATTTTTATAGATTAAATTTACAAGGTATGCCCCCCAATAGAACGATCTGAAACTAGGTTAAGAAGCAGCTCACAGGTTTACGATGGATCCCAAGCTGAGCCCACGTAATAACTTCCAGCAACTCTTCGAGCGTGCCATAACCCCCTGAAAGTGAATTAAGTATTTACTTTTGATTTATTTCATGTGCTTAGTTTTAATCGATTTAAAAGCATAAAAGAGATTTGCATACCGGGAAGGGCAATGAAGGCGTCAGCTTGTCGGGCCATCTCGGCTTTCCTCTGATGCATATCAGATACAGCTCGTACTTCCCCAATAGTTTCACCAGTTATCTGTTGTGACGACACAATGCATTATCAACTAGAATAGATGTCTAGACGACAATAAATATTAAACTTAAATGCCTTAAAGCACTACATAGTTGAACATCATTGTGGGTTTTTTTTCCTCCTAGATGTATTGTTTTGCCAAATTGTAATTCAATTGAAACGAAGATTTTCAGACAAAAGAAGAAGCATGATTAGAAATTTCTACTCGTACCTCCCGGGGCATGAGAGTCCTTGGAATAACCCTGCAAGTAAAGTAAGAATTTGAGTATAAGAATTTGGAAATGTCAGAACTCTTGAGATGAAATCCCGTGGGACCAAGACTATACTATCGATTATAGAAAAGCAACAAAAAATATTCCCCATAAAGAGTACATCCTACAAACAGCCTCCCTTATTCATATGCATATCAATTCATTGTCCCTCCCTTTATTAAAAAATGACAACAAAAGAGTACATCCTACAAACAGCCTAAAAGGCAGAACACTTTTCATCAAACCTTTTACACTTTTGCATTGTGTTTCTAACAAGAATTTCACGTTATATTCTGATCCAAGTCAGTTCACTTTATACTCTTCAAGGTACTACTAAGATTTGTACTGTCAATGTAAAAAAAACACTGCTTATTACTCTCAAATCAAAGAATTACATTTTTCGAAGGACATCCACTTTTAGACGTGACGATATTGAAGACTTTTAGATCATTGTAGTGTCGATCGAGTATCGAGTACTGAGTACCGAAGACACTTTTAATGTACGTGTGTGCTTGTGTTTGTATACACAGAGTGAGGGGGAGAGAGAATAATACCCTAGAACATGGCGCCCACCATCATGAACAGCCTGAGAAACAAGACCCATAAGACCCACACTCCCACCTCCATAGACCAAATCAATACTTTTCTCCACCTTCAAGAAACACACACATTGAAAAGAGCAAAATAAAACTCATCAAACACGCGTCAGAACCGAATGTGTTACTATAAACAATTGATCAACAAACAAAACCCATAAATTAAAATTCATAGGATGCCTCAAAAATCATGGCAAACTGCGAGCATGGCTTTTCAAATGATTCTATTTGTATGATTATACGTGCATGAACATGTATGAAAGTACAGTATATATTTCCCATAAAACAAAAATCATGAAGCTCTGGTAATAGAACAACACGCTTAAAAGAGTCATGATATCAAGATGGCACGTTTGGTTTCCAAATCCAAAGGCAGGATTTATTTATTTTTATAACAAATTAAACTTAAAACTAATTAAGATCACGCAAGAAGGGCTTCTCTGAAATGACAGCCAGGTTACAGCTAGCCTCTAATTTCTCTCTCTAGTTTCTCATGTCAAACCAAACATAAACCCTAAACCTGATTTCTCCCCAAGACCCATCTGCCGCAGTGCCAAGGTTGAAATCTGTGGGTTCTTCACATATATGAGTGTGCTTGTGTGTAAGATGTATGAATCTGGCAATCAGTTTAACCGGTAAACAAAATTAAGAGAGAGAAATGTGGAGGAAAATCAGTTGTGCAAGAGCAGCTTTTGTATATTTCTGCATATTGATGAACCATACTGAATTCTTTAAGAACTTGATGAATTTAAATCGAAAGTACAATAGAGGTGGAGACGATTAGATAGCTCTAGACAGCATAAAATCTCGTTGATTATACTATCCCGGCTCAATATGTACAAATGCCACAATGCTGTGAGCATACATTGATGTAATAATTTGGAATTGAAACACACAGTGCTTGATATATGGTTACCAGTTCTTTGCCCAGCTCAATAGCAGCTTCTTGATAACTTGGTTTCTTGCCAGAACTGCTCCCACAGAATACACAAATTCTCTTGAATCTTGATTTTATCTCCTCCATTTCACCTCTCTCTCTCTCTCTCTCTCTCTCTGAATGATGATTGATGTCCCTTGCACTGTGAGGGGGCGAGAAATGAGAACAAAATAAGTCATAATTTATATGTTTTTTTATATAGACACAATAAGGAGCTTACGCAACCTCTCTCCAAACATGATCATTAGAACCTCTAGTTTTGGAACATTTTCTTTTGTCATTTTCTTACTTACCTTGGAATTAAAATTTAAATTAAAGTTGCACATACTCAGTGCGCACTTACGAGTAGCGACTGCGGATTTCTACGTCAACAAAAATAAAAATAAAAAATTAAAGTCCAAAATGAATTTTAATCACGTAATTCGTGGGACCGATAACTTTATAATCACACACTCATCAATCTTTTATCAAAATTTATCAAAAATCGGGTGTGTTTGAGCCGCATTATTTTGGAAGAATGTATTCTAAAAAAGAGGTTGAACCCCAACCTTGAGGGCTCCCACCTACCCTGCCATGGGTCTTGGTGAAGGAGGTAAATCGCAGCTTATGCCTCCAAGAGTAAAAGGTGGAAGGTTGCTTATACACTTGCACTTACCCAAGGGCCAAATCCATATTTTAGGATTCGAACCCTTGACACGGCAGCTTCAAGCAAAGTTGGAGCTTTTCCACCTTTCCCTTTTATCACTTGGAGATGTGCCCGGGGGGCTGGAAGAATGTATTCTAGAATAGTTGATTGATGGAAAATGTGTGATTGATGTGATGGAAAATATTATTTTATTGAAAAATATGTGATTTAAAATGAGTAAAATAATGTGAATGAAAATTTTAATGTGTACCAAACAGACACCTAATTTCATTCTCCACCCAAAATTGCTTCTTTTTTTAAATTTCCATTACTCGGGGTCCAAAGAGTACTTTCAAGATAATTTATCATCAATATCAACAATAGCCATGTCTCTCGTAAACTAAAATAACAAATCCATTCCCTATATATCATATATTATGTTACTATTGTCATACTATTCTTTTTAACCTAAGAAAACACACACACACACACTCTCTATCCAGATTAAATTTGTATACGATGCCGAGGGGCTAACTTTCCATATAGGACCATTGTTAGGAGTCGATCCAAGTGAAGAAAGTAACATATTCAGTACCTACATGATTTCGTAACTACCCTTGTATCCGTTTTGAGTGAAGAAAGGTTAAACCACCCTTGTATCCGTTTTGAGTCTCGTAACTACATCATTAACATAAGTTTTTTCCTTTCATTTTCATTTTTTTGTTAGACAATATTTATACTTATATTCTATATTGTAAAGGTCCCTTGCAGAAAAAAAAAAAAAAACTAACACTAAAAAAAGTGTGCGTGCATTCTTGGAGATTTTTTTGAGCTCGAAAATCATATCAAGATATTAATCCCACTTTAAAACAAATCAAAAATCAATTTTAAACCGTAAAATAATTACTATTACTAACATTAAAATTTATCTTTGTAGTTTTTATTCACTGAATTAAAATTACGAGTAGAAGATGACAATTGAGAATGTTCAATTGCCCATTTTACGATGTTGAAACAGATTAAATAAATTATTTTCTATATTTTTTTATATATATTTATTTATCCAAATTAATTTCTGATTGGATTAGAGGAAAATAAAGATAATAATTTTTTTAAGTATCACCCAAAGACGACCATCTTTTAAAGAAAAACTATTTAATGAAACATCATGGATATTTTAGGATCAAAATATGAATAAACGAAAGATTGCGTAAAGTAACAATCTTTCTTTAATCCCAGCATGCAGCTCACGTGCAACAACTGTTCACAAGCAAATTGAGATTTGTTAAAATAAAAATAAAAATTCTGGAATTTATTATTAATTATAAGGATTTATTTTTCTATTTTTCTATAAATTACTCTAATTAATTGATGCAGTATCTTTGATAAGATCGGTCGAATAGTGTGGACCTTCACGTTTCTGGCCTAACCACCTGCCACAGTTTCAACTCCATGGTCATGACCTTTAAGAAAACAAAATTGCAAAATTTCGTTTCAATTATTTGTACTTGATATACCATGAGGCCGTCTACCCCCATAAAATCGTCTATCCCCATGAGCCGTCTATCACCATGAGATCGTCTACCACTAAGAGGCCGTCTACCGCTATGACGCCGTCGACGCTCATGAGGCCGACTAGCCCCATGAGGCCGTCTACCACCATGAGGCCGTAGACCCCCATGAGGCGTCTACCTCCATGAGGTAGACGGTCTTCTACCACTAAGATGCCGTCTACCGCTATGAGGCCGTCGACCCCATGAGACGTCTACCACCATGAGGTCGTCTGCCACTAAGAGACCGTCTACTGCTATGATGCCATCGACCCCGATGAGACGTCTACCATGATGAGACTGTCTACCCCAATGAGATCGTCTACCACCAAGATGCAGTCTACAGCTATGAGGCCGTCGACCCCCATGAGGCGTCTACCACCATGAGGTCGATTTACCCCATAAGGCCGTCTACCCCCATAAGGTCGTCTCCCCCATGAGACCGTCTACCACCATGAGGTCGTCTATAACCTAGAGGCTGTCTACTGCTATGAGGTCGTCTACCCCCATGAGGCGTCTACCACCATAAGGGCGTCTACCACTAAAAGGCCGTCTACCGCTATGAGGTTGTCAACTCCAATAAGGCGTCTTATCTCTATGAGGCTATCTACCCCCAAAAGGTCATCTAGCGCTATGAGACTGTCGACCCCCATGAGACCGTCTACCCTCATGAGGCCGTCCACCCACATGAGGCCCTCTACGTCTACACAAATCGTCTACCACTATGGGTCCAATGC
>CAIGRO010250108.1:0-13188 GCA_903798355.1 Fraxinus baroniana
TATCCAGTTTTGCATCCAATCCAAAGGCATTTCAGCAGAATTTCGGAAATGCAATGATCAAGATGGCCAATATTCAAGTTCTTGTGGGAAAAGCAGGAGAAATTAGGAAAAATTGTAGAATTTTCAATCCAAAGTCTCGTAAAGGGTTTTAAGATTATTTTTCACAAGCTTTTTTAAAATTTCTCTACAATAATCAATACTTATTTGTTTACGATAACAATAACTCTGTTGCTTATCAATTTTATGTGTCAGTTTATTTAAGGTTTGATCTAAAACAATATTTTCGATTATTATTTTTGTATCCCACATATTTATATGAATTATACGGTTTGATATGAAACAACATTTACTAGACTTATTTTTGTATTCCTAAGTATTAATATGAATTAGATAATTAAGTTTCTTTTGTTTTTAATTAAATGCATTAGTCAATTGCTTTTTAATTAATTTTGTTAAGGGACATTTTTTTCCTTGTATCAATGTTTTTTTTTAATAACCGTGGATGTCCGGGCCAGCTTCCGCCCACCTCGACTAATTTCATGGGGCCCTAAAGTTTACGGCCAGATACTCACTTCAGTAGCTTTGAAGGGACTCAAACTGGTGACTATTAGGGAGCAAACACAATGCGTGACCAATTGAGCAACTCCTCATGATATGTTGCATAAAGTTTTTCTGAGATTTACCACTATTTAAGCTGGTTTAAGATCTAGTTGATTGAATAAAATTATAAAACGGATATTTTTCAGTTCTTTCAATCAAAATTGATATTTGTACACNTGTCACAAAATATAAGAATTTATCTTATTTTCTTTTTCAATCATGTCCAGTACACTTCAATTCAACATGTGTAAACCATGAAATTGTTTTTGGCATTTTTGGCTGCCATTTTGAATAGCATCACTTACCCATAAACAGTGATATGATATTAATTTATTTGTCATCTTGAATCCTACATTTAAGATGAAAATCAATTTAAGTAATCAAAATGCTAATAACTTCTCGGATGTAAGATGACAAATCAATTAAAGTAATCTAGATGCTAATAACTGCTCATGAAAAAATAATGCTGATGAATAGAATTATTTTACGTTTAGTTATGTACAATATTGTCCAATCACAAGAATGTCGCGTTTAGTTTCTTGATTCAAACCACTTTGTACCTCTTGACAACCTACCTGATAAGACCCAAAAGATCATCCAACTCAATTGAAGAGGTTCAAATTTCAACCTATTTGGTCTTATAAATTAGGACTCAATTCAATTGTTTTTGTATTGGACTTATCTGTCCTATGGGGACCAAAAAAAAAAAAAAAAAAAAAAAAACCTTTTATGTTTACTGAATTGATAAATATATCATATACTTGTCAACCTGTAAACTTTAAAAGGAAATGAAGCATTTAGTCTGTGTTCATATAGTGAACCTCTAATTTATTGAGAATATATTTTCTTGTGGTTTGGGTTAGACATGGTTTGGTCCAAAGATATTCCACATGAAACCTAAAAGGACCAAAATAGATGAATTCTGGTCTGATTTGGATTGGTCTGGTCTGGTCTGGTCTGATCTGTTTATGCTTTTGAATAAATTTTTAAAGAGAAAATTATTGTGTAAATTTTCTAATTTTACATCCATATGTTTTGTGTGGCAAAAGTGTTGATTTTTTTATTTATTATTTTTTTTTTTTTGTTGACATAGGAACTCGCAACCTACGAGTGAGTGCGCAATGGGTAAATCTCGTTCCATGTGCAATAGCCCGCAAACCACACAAGGGGGATAAACCGCACTAGGCAAGCACAACGGGCTCGACCGAGGAAGTGTTAGCAGGGAATTAGAACTCGTGACATTCGATCTCCGCGTTCACCTGCTTCACCAACTCGTTCACCCCCGAAGGGGTTGATTATTTTTTATGTATATGAATACAAGTAAATTCATATAGATTTACTTAATAGTTGATTTAATTTAGAGATTATTCTGCAAGTGAAATTAAAAAAAAAAGATTAGTATTGTTTTCTATGAGTTGGAACAATTTAGATTTTAACTGGAATCAAATCAAATGAATCAATTATATGTTAGATTTTAACTCCAGTTTAGTTCGGGTGGTTTTTGCAGAAGAAAAATACCCACCTCTACTTGTAGTGATTATTAAAAATTAAAATAAATGAAAGGGAAAGGGATATTTCATCTCTCTTTCCATAACTTTTTCCATTTGTAGCTAAAGTCCAAAGCCCCTTGTAAAGTGAACGAAAGTGTAAATTGTAACCTGCCTAACCCTAGAATGGAAATTGTAAATATCTCTCTTTCCATAACTTTTTCCATTTCTGTTCAGCTATTGGGGATTATATGGTTAGCCAGTTATGAGACTTTTGGACTTACAAGTGCTCGACATTAACGTGACTAATATCTTCCCACGATGGCATCACAAAATCAAGGTAGACAAATTTTATTTTACTTTTATTTTGAGAGAAACATTACTTTCTCTAAGTGAAGGTTTGAGATGGATTTTAAGCAACTAATGCAAGATGCACCATTCATAATGTTATTATATTATATTGTTAGAAACTATAAATTGATGATAAGCACGAGTGATGGTTTCTTGACGTTGTCTCAAGTTTTTCTTTACGTGTGTTCAGTGACGAAGGTAGACAAATAGTTGATTTTGTACACAAATTTTTATTTCTTTCAAAACATATTGTTTACTGATAGACTAATTAATCCATGGTCAAAAGTCATTTTTTTCGATTGAAAAATCGAAATATTTTATAAATAAATAGAAATGGGAGGTGGTTAAGTGAATAATACTTGTGAAATTATTTGAATATTTAATTGAATATGAACTTTGTTCATTTATAAATTTTGCCAAATGGAAGTGGTCTGCTATGATTTTATATTAAATTACTTTTAAGCATTTAAAGATGAAACAAAATTTATTCATTGGGTTTTTCTCTTTATTCTTATTAGACTTACCACAAATGGTAGAAAATAAAATATAAATAAATAAAATTTATTTTCTTATTTTTATGGTTATACTTATATCTTCTAGAAGTAGTTTCCTCTATACCAAATAAGTTAAAACTAAAAATAAATAAATAAAAAATAAACGAATCCTAAAATTAATTAATTATAATTTGATGCTGCAAGTTTCCTTGATAAGAACAAACGAATACAACCGAAACAGAATACACTTAAAATAATCAGTTCTTTAAATTCTTACGAACGAAGGCAGAAGCAAACAGGGACAGAAAACCGAATCCAGTAGGTCCTTGTCTGTATTCAGTACTCTTTCATGTATTTATACATTTTTTTTTAAAATGTGAAGCAGTTGCAGTGTGGCGAAATGTGTTCGATGTTTAAGCCAACCTCTATGGCCCTGTCTTCTCCGTTCATTTAATATATTTAAAAAAGACAGTAACAGTGTGTGAACTGTGTTTTTATGTCTGCTTAACGTCATAAATAATTGATTATTGCAAGGTTTCTTGACTATAGTTTGGACTGTTCCTTCCTTTACCCAGATTTCCATGCATTCCTCAACATGCCGGAACCCTAATTTCTTGTACCTCTTAATTTCTCATTCAGTCAATCTCCCCACCCCCCACAATTTTAGTCCTTCAAGCTGTAGCTATTGATATTTCGTTAAAGAACTAATTTTGTGATATGCAAATTGTTGGTGGATTTCAACCTAATCAACCGACTTTACTGAAAAAGATTATTTTTTTAGGTCAATAAGTTGATAGTGAATTATAACTAATATTTAAGGGATTTTTAAAATGTGGTACATTTACATGTCTTAATTGAGACAACTTCATAAGTTTAGTGACTATTTGCTAAATAAGAATGATAACTTAAGTGATACATCTTGAAAGATGTGACCAAATTTTTTTTAACTCTTAACTACGCAAACTTAGATTCTTTGGGTCGGAGTGACAATCTCAAAACAATAATATAATTCTCTCAAAGTATACTTTCATTCACTTCTAAATGCCTCGTCTCGTCTAGTCTCGATTCAGATATACTTCAAATCACTATATCAACGAACTTCACCTTTTCAAAATCACCTATTTAATAGCCTGATCGGGTAATTCATGTATAACCTTTACTTTAAAATTATTTTATAGCCCATTAATCTTTTTTGAAAATATAATTTTCTTTGTAATTTTGAAACTCAAGAATCATACAAATTTCACTATTCCTCGATTTGTGCCTCAATTACATTTGGTAAAAGAACATGCAGTGTTATGAAATAATTTCTAAAACTTTGACGTCTCAAAACATATTAGTTTAGAAATTATATTGAGTTTAGAAGCTGAAGTACTTATTTAGAGGCTTGAAAGTAAGGATATATCAATTTTTTTAGAGAATAGTCTCATAGAATCGCAAAAGTATATATTCATATAAATATCCACTAAAGTTTGAACAATGTAAAATCTTTTCTTCTTTACCGTAAAGGTTTCCAATTGAAGAACTTTGTCTCAACTAATTATTAATTCTTAAGAGGTCTAAAGATATGGCAATAAAGAAAATTGAGCAGCAAAATTTTCTTAGATGACCACTGAGAGGAATTGAGCTTTGAAATGCAAAAAGAATATAGGGTTGCTATCCCTTAAGGCTGCAGTTGAGGATATTGATCAATTCTTATCTTGTACAATGTACAAAATATATCGTTTGTTTTGTGTCTTTTTTTTTTATGGCTCATGGTAAATATCTTTAAGTTAAATATAGCTATATATGTGGATAAGCTTCTCAAAATTTTGAGATCGAGTTATAGATAGCACAAACACAGATAATTAGTGTTAAGTTTTTAGTATTGGTGATTATGTGGACAAAAGAACTAATTTGTAACGTGTTGCAAAGGTCAAGGACACAGGTGCAATTTGTATAAATTGGGTTATGAGGTTTAGGATTCGAGCGTGAGAAGAGGAGAAACACGGCTCCGCATTTTCCCTAGTCTATTGCATGGACATTGCTCGAGCGACAAAAATAGAATGTCTGTCACCCGCTTGTCGTTGAGCTCTCGCTCCAACGACAGGTCGATCCGAAAAATCCTAATTTGCTGTTTCGAAATATTTTCTTTCGACTCATTCAATCTAATTACCATCTCCTATAAATATCCAGACCTATACACGAAATTTGGGTGATTGATTATTATTATTTTGCCTCATATCATTCATTAGAGATCCAAGAAAACGTTCATTCTTTATGATTTATTATTTTTAATCTTGAGATCTTTCAACCACACTTTAGGAAAATATCAAATTCAAAAATTCAAAACACCTACTTCCTAAACATCCTTAGGAAGGTAATTTCTCAGTTAAACTTCAAAGGCCACTGCAGGTTGAGAGAGGTTGGACTGCAAGTACAGAAAAAGCACAAGAATTTAAGATTTTTTAAGTCCACTTGGAAAGGACAATTGAACAAGATTGGGAAAGCTGGAAGGAAACAACAAATCTTGAAAGCTACAGGAAGTAAATCGGGAAGTCTATTGGAGTTGGCTAGACAGCATCTAATTGTAGAAGATCGGGAAGCTGGTGGGTACAGCAGATCTTGGAGATTACATGAATTACAATAGTGGAAACTAGTGGAATTTGTTAGGTTGGAAACGGACTCTAATCTATATTGTCTATAGTGGAGATAACTAGCTTGGTCCCGGAGTTTTTACCCAGTTGGGTTTCTCCGTCATCAATATTGATATTATTTATTACTTTCTTATTACAAACTTTAGCAATTCAACTTAGGATAATTAAATTGTTTGTTTAACCATCTAGAAACAATTAAAAGTAACTTGTTACTTGTTAATTGTATTATTCTGCACATAAGGTCAAACTTAGTTATTAAACTACGATATTTCAATTGGTATGAAAGCCTAAATTCGAATCGATTTCTAGATGAATAATTCATTATCCGTCCTGCCATATTTTGATTGCAATAATTATGCTTATTGGAATGTTAGAATGAGAGCTTTCCTAAAATCTATCGATGAGCTGTAACATAGTTTCCATCGCTGGCTTAGGTTATTTATGGAGTACTTAGTATAGGCGTCTTCATGTTCATCTGCACTACACACACTATGATATTGTTAGTGAGACTCTACCGCGTGTGTGAGACTTGGGACGGCAATCACATGTTAGTAATGTTACCTTCAACATGAATTGACCTTATATATTAGACATAAGCTCAAGTTTATCCCTAGTATTAAAAAAAGGAGCTCAATATCTTATATTTTTCTTCAAAGTCTATTTGGTTCAAGCAATTAAGCCTGCGGAGTTTCTCATAATTTGGTGCATATGGTCAATTGACTTAGCTTAACCAGCATAAAGCTTGCTACAAGGGTCATTTTAGTCGCTTAATGGAGAAGAGTCTGCACTTAAGATGGGAAAAATAATTATGAGTTTAAAATATTGAAAAATGTAAAAATAAAATATGCTCAAAATTAGAAGAGAAAAGAAAATATCAATACAAAATGAGCTTTTATTTAGCTTTTATTTGAAGGTCCTAATACGTTTTAAATGATTTGTCGTTCATAAGTAGATGAATACATATTGGCAGTGATGTTTAGTATATCCTTTATTACAAAATTAAGGTTTGAAGTCCTACTTACAAAGGATTGGTGACACTTTACACACATGGATCACTTATACAATTTACTTCATGTTAACTTGAACTGAGTATGTAGGAATGTTTACTGCACATTGGTTATACTTATGGATGCTATCAACTAAATTTTTTAGTGATTTTATGTTATTGTTAAAAAAACATTTTATCCCTTCGTCATTTGTAACAAAAAGGGGGAGAGAGTGTGGTTACACAAGGGGAGAAGATTGAAATTGAATGCATTGACATTTGCATTTTATGTTTAGGGGTCGTTGGGGGAGAGACATAGATACATTTTGCATGCTGCATAAATATGTTAAGAGTTTGCAATAAGGGGGAGAATTGACATTCCATTGCATTCCATATCATAATGTATAAGCTATTTGAGTTTTGATATTTTGTGATATTAATGTTTCGGTTGGTGTTTTAATTGACATTAATGTCACTTCTTAAACTAGCACGTTTATTTATGATTATGAACTCAAATTGTTACATTTCATGTATCATGTGCTTTTACACTTGGTATTTAAGGTTTGGATTTCAGGAAACATATTTAACAAGAAATGCAAAAGGCATCAGTTTGATAAATCTTGTGTAGTTTAGATTTTGTATTTTGTTTTCCTTGACTTATTGTATAGTGTTGTCACAGAATTCCAAATAGGGAGTTTGTTAGGTTTTTAGTGTTAGCGATTCTGTGGACAAAAAGATTAATTTGTAATGTGTTGTAAAAGTCAAGGGCCTATGGTGCAATTTTTATAAATTGAGTTATGAGGTCTAGGATTCAAGCATGAGAAAAGAAGAAACACGGCGCCGTATTTTTGCTAGTCTATCACCTAGACACTGTTCGATCGACAAAAATAGAATGTTTGTCGCTGAGCTCTCGCTCGAGCGACAGTGCGTCACTCGCCTGTCACCAACGTATCGCTCGAGCGACATGTTGATCCGAAAAATCCTAATTTACTGTTTTGAAGTATTTTCTTCCGGCTCATTCAAGATAATTACCTTCTCCTATAAATACTCAAGCCTATAAATGAAATTTGGGTGGTTGATTATTATTCTTTTGTCTTATATCATTCTTTAGAGATCAAATAACACATTCATTCTTTGTGATTTATTATTTTTAGTCTTGAGATCTTTCAACCACACTTTGGAAAAATATCAAATTAAAGAATCTAAAATACATACTTCCTAAATATCCTTAGAAATGTACTTTCTCAGTTGAACTTCAAATGATGCTATAGGTTGAGAGAGGTGAGACTGCAAGTACAGGAAAAGCACAAGAATTGGAGATTCTTGGAAGTTCACTTGGAAGAGACAATTGAAGAAGATCGGGAAGCTAGAAGGAGACAGCAAATCTTGGAAGCTACAGGAAGTAGATCGAAAAGTCTAGTGGAGTTGGCTAGACAGCATCTAATTGTAGAAGATCGGGAAGCTGGTGGGTACAGCTGAGTTTGGAGATTACAAGAATTACAACAGCGACAATTCAACTTAGGATAATTTGATTGTTTGTTTAATCATCTAGAAACAATTAAAAGTGACTTGTTGCTTGTGAATTGTATTATTCAGCACGTGTCAAACTTAGTTATTAAACTACGATATTTCAATTAGGATAACAAAATGTTGGAAATATTAATAAAATTTCCTCAACAAAAGTAAAATAAAATGGATGAGTAAAATGGATCGGCTGGAAAAGAATACTGTTTTAGAATCGGTACATATTCTTTCGGAAAAGCCTACATCGGTGCATGGTGTCTTAAATTTTGGGCACCTAAAGAATATTCAGCATTCATGCAGTACTTGAACTTTACATTTGTGGTTTTGAATCATTTGTAACCGTCGAAGAGATCAAAATTTATTTGTTTCTTGCATCATTGTATTTCTGGGATTGCGTTTAAAATATTCCTCCAGATTGCAGAAAATAGCGTAGAGAATTTATTGGTCTTTCGATCATGTTATGATTCTGGGGAAAAATCATTCAAGTAGCAAGAAATGACGATGGGTTACAGGCTTTATTGCATAATGTTGGGCACAAACTCGGGGAGGGGTAGCGTGGGGTGGGGACAAAGAGATAAGATATAAATTAATTAATTATTTTGAATTTTCAGTATTTTGATCAAGTTCTTGTATGATGAGGATGGAACAAGGTTCATCCTCGTGGGATGGCTACATTTGTCTCAGTTATTATTGTACATGTGTCGCCTTCTTAAAATCTAAGAATCTAGATCAGATATTAATAAAGTGAGTGCAATTATCACTTCTTAAAATCTAACTCCTTAATCAAAATTGTGCCACAATCTCGACTTTTGTTTAATTCTTATTTCTATTTCCTTTTTATTTAACATTTTTCCATTATTTAATATAAAACGTTGATATGTTTCTCAATCTTTGTCGAGTATTTATGTATTTCAATTGAATTAATGAATCTTTATTTTAAAAAAAAAAAAAAAAAAAACATCTCGTGCTTATCACGTTGTTATTTATCATGTTATTAGAGAGAAAATGTGAGTATATATTCAAGTTTCATGTCACTCGTATATAAAAGTTTTCATCAATTAATCATGTGCTTGATGAAAATGAAATGATACATCAGATATTAGTGTAAGAGATATAAATATAAATTAAATTTATTTCAATTATGTAATTTAAATTAAATTTATTTCAATTATGTATTTTAAAACTTTTCTACTATGGTCAAATTCCGATAAAAATAACCACAGCAGTAGTAATAACTTTTTTGGATGATTTTTGAAAACATGCAACATCCTGGAGGCTAATTATTGGCAACACAATTCTCCCCACATTTATATATTTATTATAAATTTTGGTGTAGGAAGACAAAGTTGCCCTCAATCATTGCATGTTTATGTTTGTTAACCCATGGCAAAATAACAGTTTTTAAGAATCAAAAATGATTCACATAAATGGATAGAGCCAATGTCAAATCCTTCATTGTGATACTAATGAATTGAAAAAAGAAACATATTACTTGTGTTTAATCGGTGTATGTTGCATTTACTTTTTGTTATACACGAAGGCTTTTTGTCCCTCTTAATGTACCTTATTTAATATGACCGACCTAATAACATAAGAAAATTAAACTTTCTAGACATCAAAATAAACAAAAGGAGACCCTTTTAACTAAATTAATTAATTAATCCACGCTCAATCTAATTGCTAATTTGTTTAAGAAATAACTTTGTACGCAGCTACACGTCTAAGTATATATAGGCTATGTCTATTTCTGCTTTTTCCCCAAATTTTAATCTATTTTCTTATCGTTGCTAGTCGCAATTAATGTTGACCTTTCTCTCACACTTCAGCTCAGCAACGGTCCAAAAATTGCTTTTAATTGGAGAAAAATTGTTGCCAGACAAGCACATAATATGAAGTAGCATTAGCAATCTAAGCATAACAATGGAAGAGAATTTATGTAAAACGAATTATATCCGTTTGTAGTTAATAGCTTACCATTTTAGCTAATTAAAATGATTTAATATAATAACAAAGCAAATCAGAGTACTTAGTCATCAGTTCAAGTTAATGTCACGCTTTTGATTAAAAGATAAATTTCATTCCAGCCTGTATATGAGAGGATGTAACGAAAAGAATTTAAACAAATAAATTTGTAACATCCCGTTTAAGCTTGTAGACGAAGTTCAACAAGGGTAATAGTGCAATTTCACAAGTAGACATTGCCTCTTCGCCTTTAAATAATTTGCACCCTTGATGTGGACTATACTATATATGTGTGCTGTGCCTTCAAATTTTCATCGTTACGTTTCCTTCTCTTTCACTGAATCATGGAAGATCAAGTCCAAGACACCAGGAGTCATCCAAGCCATGGCACTGAAACTGAGAGAAACGAACCGGTGAGATCCCGGTGGACACCAAAACCCGAGCAAATTCTTATACTTGAATCCATTTTCAATAGTGGTATGGTTAATCCTCCAAAGAATGAAACTGTGAGAATCAGAAAACTGCTCGAGAAATTTGGCTCCGTTGGTGATGCCAATGTCTTCTACTGGTTTCAAAACCGGCGGTCGAGGTCTCGCCGGAGGCAACGACAAATTCAGGCCGGCCTTGCTGTAGAACAACAACAAACACAGACTTCAAGTACTGGTGGTGAAATTCAGTATGAAAATACCAGTTCTAATTCTGTTGGTTTTGCTCCCAATTCAGTGTGTTCCCCTATGTGTTCTGCATCTTGTAGCCTCGTCGGCAATGAGAATTATGATAATTTCTTTTCATTTTCCGGTGGCCATCCGGGCCTCCAGGATATTGAGCAAAATCCTTCAAGTTTTTGCCCTGCTGAAACTTCTAACTTGCAACACCAGTCTGGTAATTGCTTTTTATTTCAGATTTCATTTATACTTTTTTTAGCAATTAGTTCTTGACAATTTTGCAGTTAGCATAGCTAATTATCTCCCTTCTCAGTAGATTTTATATAGGTGTTCATTATATTTTTCATTTTTCTTCATTTTAGTCCAAACCCTAAACTTCATTTTAGCTATTTTTTTGTGTATTGTTAAAATTTATTTAGAGTTTAAATCTTATCTACGACACGTTCTCTTGGATTTATGAATTGAGATTCATGAAAAGATTGTCACATTTCATATTTTCATAAATTAGTGGTCCCGAGGCTTGGATCCCGTGTTTTTCTCCTTCGATACTGTGTTGAACTTCCTTCTCAAAACTATTCAGAATTGATTACAGTGTTTATCAATGGAGTTCCAACAGAAATACCTCGGGGGGCTGTGGATATGAAATCCATGTTTGGTGAAGTATTTGTCTTATTTCATTCGTCGGGAGTACCAGTTCAAGTAAATGAGTATGGTTTTCTGGTGCAGAGCTTGCAGCAAGGTGAAAGCTATTTCCTGGTAAGCAATCAATACCAAATCAAGCTACATGTACAACTATAGTTGACAAATTTGTTGACAACCGTGAGTTGATATAAATCTACACCATTCATTTTGAAAACTATTTTTTAAATCAACGGTGATCTTGACAACACATGGATTGTCAACAAAATTATAAACAAAAATTGTACAAATCGCTTTATTAATTTTGGAAAACTACTTTGGAAATTGTATTCCATAAGATGCAAGTCAAATTTAACTGCACCATCACTAACATCCATCGTTCAATGTTTAATACGTAGCACTGAAAGAAACCAAACAATAATAATAATTTATTTAATACTAGCGTTGAGTAATGCCCAACCTTTCTATCGAAAAGATCTGCTACTCAAACAGGATTGGGGACAGGGGTTGAGGTGGATGCACCTCATGCCTTGATTTGAATTTCAATAATTCAAGTGAAGGGCTGACCTCAGCCTTGTTTAAATTCTTTGTCCCCATCCCTGTTTGAGTAGCATTAATTGCTAACGAATGTATCATCTTTCTCTAGTACATTTTTATTCCCAAGGATTAAAAATAAATGAAGTTTAACAAGCATTCAAAATTTTGAGGAAAAAATTTCAAATTAATAAATTTATCAATTTTAGGATATTAATATATTTTAAAAAGGGTTTTAAATCAGACTGAAAGACTTTTTTTATTCATATTCTAAACCTATGTTAATAATTGAGAATCAAATATAGTGAGATTCAGCATATGATTGCACACATTTTACAGCATCTGATAAAAATTACTCTCATAGTCTTTTAAACTAAATTATGCATAATTAATAATAGGCTCCTAAAATTTCATTGCAATAAGATCTTCAATACTCAAATCATGCAATTTCAATGATTAAGTTTCATACTTCAACTAAAGAAGAAGTGTTAAATTATGGCATTAGAAGTACAACATGTTAATAGAATTCATACGGAGAGTTAATTAACAATGGAAATTTTGTTATGAATTGGAAATATGATTGGTTTGTTTCGTTGGATGAATCACGATTAAGAAGGATATACAAGCAAACATCACGATTTATGTGAGTGTATTGTGCATTGGGTTAAATCACTTTGCCAAAAGAATAATGTCGGAAACAGTGACAGAATCTTGGGTGGTGGAAGGTGATTTGATGGAAAAGATAACTATGTTTTAAACAATTCAATAATAAAGTATCATGTAACATTATGTCAACCATTAATATTTCAATTAGTGTGGCATTGTAGCATGATTCTTGTGCATTTGAAAATAAGCAGAAAAGTTCATGGACTTCACAAAAGTGATTAATTTACTTAGAAATTATTTGCAGGTTCCAAGAAATTCTTAAACTCAAGACTGAGGTCATGTAAGAGCCTGGGACTGTCTTTATATTATGGAAACTAGTGGAATTTTTTTATGATTTGCCTAATAAAAATTTTAATATGTTACTTGTATCCTTTTCTTGCTTTGTTTCGATGACTTAATTCAAAGTCATATGTTATATAGAATTTGGTTATGGAATTACAATGTTTAGGATCTTATATATGAAAATATTTTATATATTGTGTTGGACAATGATACACACGATATTAGATTGTGTATACAAAATATAACACTTGTATCTCAAAAATAAAGTGCGGAAAGTAAAGAACACAATCGATATGTTTCGGCCTAAGCCCCAGAGGTTCGGTGACCACTTCTAACACCTACATCCCCCGTTCAGCATCCATT
>CAIGRO010250174.1:0-16289 GCA_903798355.1 Fraxinus baroniana
GACCAAGTGTAAAATTTTAGTTAAAGTTCATGATTCTAAGAGTAAAATAATAAAGAATGAAGATGGGAGGCGTTCTCTCCATTCTAGGGTTGTAAATCACATATTTATAGTTGTTTCCATAGGTAGTTAACTTAAATTCGGAAGCTAGAATTTTCGTATCGGGAATGAGCCATGTAGCCGCATGGTTTAGAGGCTTGCAATCGCATAGAACAATTGAAAATGACACTGGAGTTCTCTTAAGCTCTTTTTGCGGTGGAATTCTCTGAAACTCTTTTTACGGCCGCATGGAATTAAAGCCATGCGATCGCATGATTTTAAAATCTTCCATTAAATAGCTTTCAGTATTTTGGTCATATCTTTTCTCCCAATACCCGATTGAGGCTATTCAAGATATGTTGGAAAGATAACTCAAAGGGCTACAATTGTACTTCAGATATCATCTATCAATTCGATTTTTTTCCACGTCAGAAATGGGTCTCAATCTGAGACTGAAAATTCGATGCATAACTTTTCGATTGGAAATTGATGTGTGATCCTACTTTGATGATATTTCATTCCTTTGATGTCCTTTTTCATCCAATTGACCTCCAACACTCTCAAATCATCATTGTGAGGTTCCACATATCCTTTGAGTATTTGTATTTCAGTCTCCGAACTTTCATTTCCTATACTTTTGGCATTTGTTCGCTAATTTTTTTCAAATTATGCCATATCCATAGAATTGTCACCTAAATCAAAATATGAACGTAATGAGTACATTTTGATACAAAATAATCATACGAGCACATAAAATAAGGAGAAAAAAAATATGCATTTTACATTCATATCAATCCCCAAGGTATACTTTTTTGCCAAGGTGAGAAGAAATGAGCGGCCTTCTAGAAAAGATTCCCCTCATCATAGGAGGGATGAGGATGGAAAAAGGTCCAAAAATGGGCAAAGGTAAAGAAAATATCCCTAGGTGGATGTGGATAATGCACCAATTTATGAAGTTGATGCATCTTTGGAAGTGTTTTTGTTGGAGGAGATTCAAAGAATGCACAAATAAATTATGCAAAAGAGGAAAATGATCCCCCAATGACCTGTAATGTATTTACCAACTGCCCCATGGAGTGAGAGCAGTTGAGCCCATCACATTTACTCAAGAAGAAGCGGTTGGGCTATATAACCCCATTGCGATGCCCTAGTTGTAAGGGCGATCATAACACGTAATGGGTTTAAGTACATGCTTGTAGATGATGAAAGCTCTACTAACATTCTTTTCGAGTCCATTTATGAAAAGATGCTAATGGATCATGAGCTAAGACCCATCACTTTCTCACTATATGGATTCACTGGTGATAACATCATCACAAAGGAAAAATTTGTACTTGTCGTAGAGATGGGAAAGCCTCCTTAATTGGCTTTCCATTACACAGGGTTCCTCGCAGTGGACAATAGGTTAATCTATCAAGGAGTATTGGGAAGACCCAACCTAAAAGAATTATGGGCCATCACCTCTGTTCATCACCTATGTATGAAATTTCCTATAAAAAATGGGATTGCAATGGTTAGGGATGACTAGATGGGCGCAATGAAATGCTACTTTAATTTGCTAAGAAAGGCAAGTCTAGTGATGTTAACATGATATTACTTAACACTGAAACGATCAATATTCTTGAAGAAAGGAAAACCCTAAATATTAGAATGACATCGAAATGATCAATGCCCCTGTAGAATGGGCTAATGAATTGGACCCCCACATCCTCGAGTTCGATTATCAAATAGCTCCAATGGAGGGCTTCTCCGTAAACTCTTAAGATCACACCAACTCATTGCAAGTGGGAAAATGATCTACCACAAGAGGTAAATGAGAAGCTTAAGGGCTTCTTACGTAAGAATTAGATATCTTTGCATGAAAATATGAAGATATGGTTGGCATTGACCCAAAAGTAAGTTGTCACCACTTTAAAACTAACTCTAAGTTTGCCACACATAGACAAAAGCAGAGAGTCCTCAACCTAGAAAAGTATGAGGTCTAAAGGAGGAGGTTGAAAAGATGCCAACCAATGGCTTCATTAGAAATGCCCTATATCCGAGGTAAATATCCAATCTAGTCCTTGTGAAGAATCATATTGGCAAATGGAGAGTATGCATAGATTTCTTCTCCCCCAATCAAGCTTATCCAAATGACAACTTTCTTCAATAAAGGATAGATCAACTTGTGGATACCACCACGGGACAAAAGTTTCCGAGCTCGATGCACCTCATGGATGAGGAAAACACTTTGTTCATAATTGATAGAGGCTTTACAGCTACATGGTAATGATATTCAGGCTGAAAAATATCGAAGCCACCTATAAGAGGCTCGTTAACAAAATGTTTGCTGATCTCATTGGCAAAACCATAAAGGTATATGTAGATGACATGCTTGTAAAGAGCCTCAAGACAAAAAACCATGTTAAGCAGTTAGATGCTACTTTCCAAATATTAAGGAGGTATATGATGAGGTTGAACCCCCTTTAAATGAGCCTTCGATGTCGCCTCCAAAAAGCTCTATGATATATGGTTAACTATTAAGGCATTGAGGTCAACCCTAAAAAGTTCAGGGACCTAATAGAGATGAGGTCCCCTCAAAAGCTAAAAGAAGTGTAGAGCTTCATCGGGCGGGTGACAGCCTTAAGCTAAAATTTTCAAATGAGGGAAAAAGTTCCAATGGACAGAGGATTGTGAAGAAACCTTTTAGGAGTTGAAGAACACTTATATCAAGATCTTCTCCTATACAAACCAAAAGTTGAAAAGCTCATATTACTACTTTTGGCCGTATTTGAAAAGGCCATTAGCTCAGTTCTTGTGAAAGAAGTAATCAATCATCAACTGCCTATCTATTATGTAAGCAAAATCCTACTACAAGAAAACCTCACCCTCTACCTTGTCACTACTTCTAGAAATGTGAGGTCATACTTCTAGGTCCATAGCATACATGTACTAACAAACTTTCCACTTAAACATGTGTTCTAGAAGCCAATGCTTCAGGAGGTTGATGAAGTGGACTATAGAGATAAGTGAGTTTCACCTTGCCTTCAAGTTAAGAACCTACATCAAGGAAAGCCCTTACAAATCTTGTAGCAGAATTTACCACTGTCCCTGAAATAAAGGAGACAATGAAAGCCATTAAGTGCCCAACTTGGAGCCTCTTTGTTTATAGCTCTTTGAAGAGATGGGTTCTAGAGCAAAAGTGGTCTCAGTGATTTCAAAAGGCTATAAGTTTAATTGTGCGGTGATGTCTGAATTTGAAACCTGCAACAATTTTATGGAATACGAAAACCTCCTAGCTGGCATTAGGTTGGCTAGAGAGATGTACGTGAAGATGCTACTTATAAATAACAACTTTCAGCTAGTCGTGAGCTAGGTCAATAGGAACTTAATTAAAAGAGGTAAGAATATGGCGGCATACTTCAAATAATTATGGATTTTTTCCTATCTTTTAAAAAGTTTGAGTTGGCGTGAATCCACGACTCGAGAATGCCCATGCCGATACACTATTAAGTGGCTAGCATGAAAGATTTCAAGTTGCTTAAGATAGTGTCAATTGAACACCTGTCCAGACTATCTATATCCAAAGGAGAGGAAGTGATGTAGGTTGAATGCATCCTATTATGGATACAATCAATCATAGTCTTTCTTAAAGATCAGAGCCTATATAATTATCAAGTAAATGGCCAAATTGAAGCGTCAACAAAATTATCAAGTATACCCTAAAAAAGAAACTTAATGCCTCGAAGGAGTATGAGTGGACAAACTCCCTCAGGTATTTTTGGCTATTCGCTCCACATGCCGAATCATCACTAGAGTACATGCGGCCACCTCTCCCACCTTTGGAGAAGATCAAGTATTTCTTACGGTTTGTCCAAGTGTGGATGAGCTTATCTACTTTGACGTGATTAAAGTTGAGATATGTTGACCAGGTCACTCGTGCAAAAATCAAGGTTAATGAATTTGTTCTTTTTTAAAAGTATTGGACCAATTACTACTGGAGAAAAAGGTTGGAGACTTATGGTGAAATTTTCCTTTTATGTTGAAGCTTGCAATGGGAGTTGAGTTCTTTAATTCAGAATTGAGAGTTTAGAGGAAAAAATAAAAAATAAAAATTGATAGGTAATTTAGGGTAAAGATCGTAAGGTGAAACCTAGTATGAATGGTTCAAAATTTTAGTCATATATATTTCCCTTTATATCGAATGATTGTTTCAATGAACACACGTTTGTGTTTTTCTTTTTACAAAAACTAGGCAGTTTTTCAGGATTTTTCCCAATTCTTTTGCTAGACTAGGACCAGTCTAATGGAGAGATCTTGACCAAATTGACAAACAATTCACCGTGGTCCTATCATGTGATACTCACTCAAACAATTTTTCTGGAAGAAAGAAGTACTTAAATTATATCCACTGACAATCCCATTTACCATTCTGGTCATTCAATGAATTCCCTAATTTACACGTTAAGCATAGCATTGATTTGTTTCTATACAGCAATCCATCACTGTCTTCAGTGGCTTCTCAAGCACTTAAAAATCTTTCTTGTGTGGTTGAGTAAAATGTACAAAATATACTCTCGTGTCATGTATTTCTTGGACACTCGACCTTGTGTAAATATTGAAGTACAAAAGAATGAATAAGTAAAATGCTTTACGAGCTATAGGGTCACGAGGGTTTCGAGAAATGGTTTATGTTTCTTATATAATGCAAGTAATGATTTGTCCAAAGGAAAACATTCACGAAATATTTCGTCCGATAGATTAATAATATCTAACTGTTTAAACTTTTATATATAGTATTTCAACAATAATAAGTGACATTTATTTTAGTCCAATAAACTATTCCAGACATGTCCTGAGTTTTCTATTTCAGTTAGCTAGATAAAGAAGGAAAAATGGGCCTTAAAATTTAGGTTAGAGTTTGGTAACACCTAATTTAAGATGAAAGTAGGTGAATGAAGAATTTTCCAGGCTGGAAACTTTGTAAACCTACAACAATATTTAGCATTAGAGACCAATATTTACAAAAGCAAGTTCAGATCTGTCATTGTAAGATAAGAATATAGTATTAGGGGGATTCTTTTCCATCATCCCCCTATTTCAATGGAAGGGGAAGCCGCCGCCGCCGCCGCCGCCGCCGCCACAACCACCCCATCCCCACTCCCACAACAATTAAGACGATGATAACAAATTAAATCTTATTTCAATTGGGATCGACTACATTAAGAAGCTTTACCTAATGTTCTGTTCTTCTTGTCACTAGATTTATTGGTGGATAAAAGACAACTAAATTATTAAGTACAGATGGAAAAGAAAAAAAAAATAGAAGAACCCTTCATTTAATTGTTTCCATTCTTGCTACTGGATTCCCACTCGACTATTAGGACAAACAGAACAGGTGTAATTATTGGATTCAATTATGATAAGATTCAAAAAAATGAAAAAGGAAGGCAAAAAGCTGTTAAGAGTAATGATGCACATAATCATGGCTTCAAGTCAAATTTAGATTCGTGGTCCATGTCCATCCCTCTAATGTCATGAAATGAATAATCCAAAAATCAAATTCGAATAGCAAACTGAAATTTCTATTCCATAAGACAATAATTTTATAGCCTCAAGATAAATCTAACAAGCCTATAATCTCTATATTAATATATATTTCTATACTAAAAAATAGTAGTAATTCTAAAATTGAGTAAAAGATATGGCCTTATGGATCCAAAGAAACTGGTTGAACTGCACTTTTTGAACCCCTACCTTGCCCAAAAGAAAAGAATGATCTGACTTTGTTACTGCAACCTTCACTGGGAGACACGTCAAACGCTTGCTTGTTTTGTTGAATTATTTCTTGAACAGCTAAATATAGCTGCCTATCAGCTGCTNCCTTGCCCAAAAGAAAAGAATGATCTGACTTTGTTACTGCAACCTTCACTGGGAGACACGTCAAACGCTTGCTTGTTTTGTTGAATTATTTCTTGAACAGCTAAATATAGCTGCCTATCAGCTGCTGAATCCATAGAGAAAGATCTCCTCTTCATGGCTTGAACTGCAAATTGGTCATCTTTCTGCCTACTGTCAATGCACTCATCTCCCATGCTTGAAATATGGCTGAATACTTTCGCCTTTCTTCGTGATACTTTTTGTTCTAGTAACTTGCTCGGTGAAGCGCCGACCCATGACGATAATTCACTCGAGTTCGATCTTTCTTCAACACTGAGCAAAGATGGATTGATGTTGGAATCGCGTTCTGAGATTTCAATCACTACATAATCTTCGTCTCTCCCGGTGAAGTTTTCGGTATTGGGATTTGGATCTTGAGGGGAAGTGCTTGAGCCAAGAATTTGATCTAATGGGAACCTTATGTTAGGCCTGGTGGCTGAAATGCTTGTTCTACATAAAGGGCAATTAGCATTGTTCTGAAGCCAAACATCTATGCAATCAATATGGAAAACATGGCCACAGTTTGGAATTCCTCTTAACTTTTCGTCTTCTTGAAATTCATTCAAGCAAACCGCGCATTCGCAAGAACCTTTTTCTGCAAGTTCTTGTTTTTCAGCGCCTTTTTTGTATTGAAATGTTGGGATTGATCTGATTGCAGACTCGTCTAGACCGCGGTTTTCAGCCGCGGGCGAATAAACCATTATAGGGTCTTCAACACCCCTTCTCCTGGAGAAGGAAAACCGGGCAAGCAGATCAATACGATGCCAATTCAAGCAGCATTTGATCACAAAGATGTAGTAGCTCACTAGCAAGAAAGCTGTGGCTAAAATGCCAATAATGGCAACTGCAATAATAGGAAATCCAGTGTGTGAATGATGCAAAGATGAGCCAAAAATTGATGTTGGTGGGCTTCTGATAGGAGACACAGCTTCTGATTCATGGGCGTAAAACTTTTGGCTCACCAGATCCATTGGGACTATTTCACAAACAAATAATAGATCAGTTTCTTGAGATCTTAAACACAGTGCACATGAACATGTAGAATGACTATTGGTAAAAACAATGCCGTCTCATTTCAAGATTACAAAATAAAGTAATCCAACATTGAAAAGATCTGTACTTGAAAATCAAGAAGGGCAAGAAAATCTTTGCAGAAAATGGCGGAAACTTGGAGATGGGAGCAGAGAGAGGGAACAGAGCAGGAAAATTTGGATGGATTAAATGCCAGTACTATAGGAGAAGACATGGGATTTTAATGTATATGTGGAGACTTTCTTGAAGGTGAGAAACAGAGAAAAGTTATACAAAAGTCTGTGGGTAGTTGGTGAATATTTGGCAAGAAATTAAAAATTATTATTCCCTTGTTTGGTCCATGTTATTTTTAAAATATATTTTTCTTCCTTTTATTTTTAATCATACATTCTTTATTCAAAAAATATTATGCACAAATCTAAAATTTTTCCTTATTTTTTAATAGAACCATCAAAATATTATTTCAAAATGCATTCCATGGAAAAAATGGGGTTCAAACATGCTCTAAAAGTTATTTTCCTATGTTCAAAAATAGCAATGTATTTAAACCCCTGTTTGGCCCCATTAAAATTTTAATACATTTTTCTTTCTCATTTTCTCAACCACATACTCTCCAATAAAATAATATTGCACATAAATCAAAAGTTTTTCTTTCTTTTTTAATCATACATTCTTCCAAATATTAATATTCCAAAATACATTATTTTCAAAAAATTCATTAAAATGGAGGCCTAACAAGAGCTAAATTAGAGCACTATATTGTAAATTTTTGAAATCTAATTATATAGCTTAGCCCCTGTTTGGTGTGGATCAAAAACTTAATTTAAAATTTAAGTTAAAATTAACAATTAATTTTATCATACATTTTGTGAAATTCACAACTTTTCAACCATACATTTCATCATATTTTATCAAAATTCACTAAAAAAATTGTTTTTAATTCACACTAAATAGGAGCTTACTTTTATTTACTCTGTACATCTATTTATAGTAAGGTCAATATGGTTTGGGGCGGTAGCCTTCAAGGCAAATATTTAATGTTATAAATAGCATAGTTTAGCCATTCGTACATCCATAAAGTTCATCCCATTAGTTCCTTTTTACATAAAGGATTTTAGGACAAGTCTTCATTATAGAAAACTCTTGTAAACAAGTGAGCGTCACTTCCATATTTAAAGTTTACATGATTAGAGTTTATGTAATACATTCAACATGTAATTACGATGAAATTGAACAAGACAATTGACAAATTTTACAATATTAGTCCATTTCTAATAATGTAGCGTGCTATCATTTCGATAAAGCGAGGATGTTCTTAAATTCGTCACTAGTAAAATTTGACTGTTAATAAAGTATCGACTAATGTATTTAGTAAGGATAATGCTATACTTACATTCTCCTTTACTTTTATATTCTTCCACGTGACGAGATGTTTTGAACACATCATATTATTACACAAATTTCTTCCACATAGGACATGTCATCACATTGTGAAGGACAATGTTCACGTAGCTTAATTAATTTAGCACATGTTTGAATTAAATTAAAATTTTCATTTTCATTCTTCTATTTATTTTCAACCATACATTATTCAATAAAATAATATTTTTCATCACATTAATAATTTTTTTTTCTCTTTCAACCACATTATTTTAGAAGAATGTATTCTGGAATAGTAGATTGATAATGAATGTGCGGTTGAAAAAGAAGAAAAAGTTATTGATGCGATGGACAATATTATTATATTGAATAATGTGTGGTTGAAAAAAATAGATGAATGAGAATGAAAATTTTAATGTGTTCCAAACGGGGCTTAGTAAATACGTATTCCTCATTTACAATAAGCAGAAGTAATTTCTTATGCTAGGAGATGGTCCATAATGGGCAGTGGTCCACAATCAAGATCGCTATATGGGTGTTGACAATTGGGGTACTGAATATGACTATTTGTTTGGAGGAATTAAAAGCAGAATATGACATACAGTTAGGGGTGGGCGTGAGTATGAGCGTGGGTTGAGTCGATTTTTGTCCCAACCAAACTCAACTTAATATTGTCTGTTTGATCGAAATTCGATCCAATCCAACCCATGTAAATGTTGAAACTTAATCCAATCCAATTATGTGTCGATTGAGGTTGGGTTGGGTTGGGTTTGATTGGTCGGTTTGGGATAAAAATAAAATCATTTCATATTTTCTTGGTGATACTGGATATGGATTTAACTTCGATCAGTTCATCTTGGAATTGAAATTTCCATGTCACTCTCTAAAAAAGTCTTGCAGAAATATACGTAATGGCCCTATTGAATCACAGCTTGATGGAAGCAAGTTAGAAGAATTATTATTTATTACCCATTAAGCCGCAATAAAAATTATTCATTCATTCTCCACATAGATTTAAGACAGTTCCATGCACAAAATTGATGAGTTGTAATACAATCACAAGACCATCTGTACAACTAAATATCGCCCTTGACCAAGAGAATATATCAAAGAAATTTTACATTCATGAATTAAGGGCACATGCATAATGCCCAAAAAACTAAATAGAAGATACTTGAGCTGAAAGATTTTGAACCAAATACTGGTGATCAAAGGGAAGATGAACACTGGCCTGGATTGCAATAAACAATACATCTTTTTGGTTTTTTTTTTTCCTTTTTAATTGGCGGGTTGAGTCAGGTGGGTAACCCACAATCCGACCCAATCCGACCCGCCAATTAAATCCATAATCCGGACCCACTAAAAAAATGAAAAAAAAAACAACCCAACCCGATCGGTTCGATCGGTTTTTGCCCACCCCTATCTGTTGTATTGATAATTAATTTCAATCTGGAAGAAAAAAAAAACAAGACTGGAAGAAAAAAAAAAGGAAAAAACATTCTTCCTAGTAAAGAAAGCAAATAAACTGGCAATTATCCTAAAATACAAGATTTCTAATTAACCACAATTTTCGTCTATGATATTTTCTATACTTGGGCGTTTTCTACACTCCCCCTCAAATTGGACTATAGATGCTAACAAAGTTCAACTTGCAGTTGAAGTCGTCAAAATTTTGTCTGGGTAGCCCTTTAGTGATTGTCAGAATATATGTAATGCAGATAATTTCTTCTTCCATCTTTTCCTTGATAAAACGTATGTCGACTTCTACTTGTTTGGTTCTATCATGCTGCACTGGATTTGAGAGAAATATTGATCCTTGCTTTGTTGTCGTAATATAGTTTGATTGGGAATTCCATTCCAATTTTCAGTTCTTTCAGTAATTTCTTTATCCATAAACTTTCATATATTTTCTATGCAATCGCTCTAAATTCAGCTTCTGCACTGATTCGTGCCATTATATTCTGTTTCTGGCTTCTCCAGGTTACCAAATTTTCCTATACAAAGGTATAGTAGCCTAAAGTAGACCTCTTATGTTCTATTGATCCCGCCTAGTCTACGTCAGTGAATATTTCTACTAATTTCTGTTTATTTTTCTCGAAGAACAATCCTTTCCTAGCGGTGCCCTTTAGATAGCTAAGGATTTTATATATTTCCTCCAAGTGAGCCTCTTTGGGAGAATGCATATGCAGGCTTACCATGCTTACTGCAAAAGCTATGTCAGGTCGAGTGTGCGAGAGATAGATTAACTTCCCAACCAGTCTTTGATATCTGTCTATTTCTACTGAGTTTCCTGTATCATTTGACAATTTTCCTGCCTCAATAGTTGTGTCGCTTGGTTTGCATCTCAGCATGATGGTTTCAATTAAAAGGTCTAGAATGTATTTCCTTTGGGAAACACTAACACCCGTCTTTGTTCTTGCAACCTGTATCTCTAAAAAGTATTGCATTTGTCCTAAGTCTTTTACCTCAAATTCAGTGGCTAAACACCTTTTTTGTCTTTCCATTTCAGTTATGTTATCCCCTACAAAGATTATATCATCCACATATACAATTAGGATAGTCTTTGTCCCATCTTTGGATTGTTAGAAGAACATTGTGTGATCTCACTGCCCTTGCTGGTATCCTTAACTTTTTAATAGCTTTGTAAATCTATCGAACCATTCTCTAGGTGACTGTTTGAGCCCATAAAGAGATTTCTTCAGTTTATACACTCAATTTTCCTTATTCCTATTGTACCTGGTGGTACTGTTATATAAACTTCTCCTTCCAGTTCTCCATTAAGAAAACCATTCTTAATGTCTACCTGTTGAAGTGGCTATTCTAAATTTATTGCTAATAACAAGACAACTCCAACTGTATTGAGTTTTGCCACGGGTGCGAATACTTCAGTGTAGTTGATGACGTAGGTTTGAGTGTATTCTTTGGCAACTAGACATGTTTTATAGCATTCTACTGTCCCATCTGCTTTATATTTTATGTTAAAGATCCATTTGCAGCCTACATGTTTCTTTCCTGTCGGTAGGTCTACCACTTCCTAAGTTTCATTTTTTTCCAAAGCATTCATTTCTTCCATTACTGCTTCTCTCCAATTGGGTGATTTCAAGGCCTCTTAAATATTCGGTGGGATTTCGGTTTTATCGAGGTTAGCAGTAAAAGTACGAAACCTTGTAGATAGAGAATTATAAGATATGAAGTTTGAGATAGAAAGGAGGGTACATGACCAAGTTTGTTTTCTAATAGCAATAGGTAGATCCAAATCCAGAGATTCAGTGGATGGATTCTCCTCTTGTCCTATCGTCGGTTCCGAGCCTCAAATGTAAAAGTTGCTTTATACTTTGATTTTGGCCTTCTTGAGTAAACCAATACCTCTTTGTCACTATGTCTTTGACATATCCCCCAACATTCAATTTTCTTCCTATATATGGCACAATAGGAGATATATAGACTAGCTCTGTATGTACTAGTTCAAATAGGGAAATGCCAACTTTTAAGAATTCCCAATTTGAGAATCAATCATCTTTACTTCTATACTCCCCCTAAAGATAAGGTTTGTTGTAGTGAGGTGTGTTTTCAATGAAGGTTACGTGGTTCAAGGAACATACATTTGATTGCAAGTGGTTCAAGTTTATTTCGAAGATGGGAGTGTATATGTATAATAGTAGTACTGCTAAATACTTTGAGAGGTAGATTGGAAGTGAGATAGGAAGCTGGGAAGTAGCTTTGGAGTCGTTGTATAGGTGAGTTGAAAGAGAGGCTTCTATTAGGCAATCAATTGATGAGATATGCAGAAGTTAGGATGGCATCCCCTCGAAAGGCTTTTGGCATATTTGTAGTAAACAAGAGAACACGTGTAACATCGAGTAGGTGTCTATTTTTGCGTTCAGCAATCCCATTTTGTTGGGGTGAGTGAACACATGAGCTTTCGTGGATTATCCCATGTTTGTTTAGGTAGTCTTGCAATGTAATAGTGAAGTATTATGTGCCATTGTCAGTGCGCAGAATTTGGAGTGGTGTTTGAAATTGAGTTTGAATCATAGAGTGAAAATTTATGACGATGAAGCGGACATCCATTTTTTCTTTTAGGAGGTAAACTCAACATACCCGAGTGTGGTCATCTATAAATGTGACAAACCATTTCGTTTGGGTACAGTTGGGGTAGCGAGAAGGACTCCGTAAATCACTGTGAATCATAGCAAATGATTTAGATGGCTTGTATGTAGAGGCTGGAAATGATGTATGCTTATGTTTTTCAAATTCACAACTTTCACATTGAATCTCAACAGAAATCTTATTAATGAAAATCGAAGGTATTACATGTTTCAAGTATTTAAAGCAAGGGTAACCTAATCTATTGTTCTATAACAAAAGTTCACTATCCTTAGAGATAGATGCAAAATTACAGTCTAAAATGTGGCATGATTTACTCATATTAGCTTTCTCACAGTAGTAGTCCCTCAAACTCCGTAGTATTGCCAATCGTCTTCCCTGATGAAAGCTCTTGAAAGGCAGTAAAATGGAAAGAAGTTAGCAGAACAATTAGAATTTTTGGTCAATTGACTGACATATAACAAATTACATGACAAATTTGGGATATGAAGTACATATTGCAGTGTTATGGACTCAAAGATTCGAATACCCCCTTTTCATGTGACAAATGGGATGATCCATCTGCAATTTTTACTTTAATGTTTCTCACACGGGTAGTGTATAAAGAGAATATGTGATATGAATCTGTCATGTGATCGGATGCACTGGAATCAATAATCCAGGCGATTTTAGATCGTGAGGTGCTTAAGGCTCTAAGAAAGTTACCTTTGTGAGGAAGAGAACTAGAAGGACCTTTAGGGGATTGTTGGCTAGTTTTTTGAAGGTTTGAGAATATTTGGTAAAGCTGCTCTAGTTGTTCCAAATTGAAAGCACCACTAGAACTTTGGTTACTTATTTCATCTTGATAACCCCAGTTCCTAGTATTTTTTCTTGGTTTCCAATCGTGGGTTTTCCGTGAATTTTCCGACATGTGTCTTCTTTATGTCTCGACCTACGATAATGTTCACACAAAGGTTGTCCCTGAAATTTTGGGTTGGATCCATCAAAACTGCCTTTTGATGATGGGCTCAAATTTCCTCCTCAAAGTCCAGTTGGCCAAAATCCACCAGGAGAATTATTATTTGACCTAGGCCCAGCAGGCCCATGTACTTTAAACTGTCTAGATCCAACCGGTCCATTTATATTCACAGCTCCAATCACGTGTCTTGGTATATTATTTCTCAAACTTAGAGACCCACCTGTGGCTAAGGTGTACACGTCCTCGAAGAACTATTTCATCATCACTTGTCGGTGCGCCTCTTCACGTCGAAACTCGAAGAACACTTCACGAGTGGTGGATAGTGGTCACCCACCCAATATTCGGCCTCAAACATTGTCAAGCTCATGTTTTAGACCCGTAAGGAACTCTTATACTCTCTCATTCTCCTGCTTCTTCTTATACAAAGCGATATCTTTTGGACACTTCCAATCTTCATCGTTGCTAAGGTCCAAATCCTGCCACAGAGAGACCATCTCCATGTAGTAGCCGGTAACACCACTTGTGCCTTGCTTCGTTGCCATAACTGAGTCTTTTTCTCGAAGATATGTGAGGAATCTTCAAAATTAGAGTATTTCTCTTTCACTGCTTCCCATACATCTTTTACAGTAGGAAGGAAAAGTTATGTTTTTCCAATAGATGATTTCATGGAGTTGACAAGCCATGCCGTTACAATGGAATTTTTAGAATTCCATATTAGCAGAAGTTTTGCATCGGTTGGCCCCTTCGTATCACTGGTCAGCTATCCTAATTTTCCTTTTCCATCGATCACTGAGTTTATAGATTGTGCCCACTCTCGATAGTTCCTTCCATTCAGTTTTTCTACTGTGAGTTGGAAGGAGGAGTTCTCGATTCCATTTGTGCCGAATGAGGGGATAACTTCTGCTTTGAATTGGAAAGTTTCAGAAGTTGTAGATTCTTGGTTGGTTGATGGGAATTCCACCATTAGTCTTCTAGGTTAGGAAACCTAGGCTCTGATACCATGAAGACACAGTTGGAATGAATTTGTTGTATTGATAATTAATTTCAACAATAATACAATCAACTTATGATACAAAGCTGGAAGAAAAAAAGGAAAAAAATACTCTGCCAAGTAAGGAAAGCAAATAAACTGTCAATTATCCTAAAATACAAGATTTCTAATTAATCACAATTTCCATCTATGATATTTTCTATACTTGGACATTTTTTACATGAGTATCTTAAAATTGTGATTTAAAACTCAATACTTCTTGACCTCCACGTTGATATATATGTTTTTGTAGCAAAATAAAAATTAGTCTATCTTATAGAAACTCCTAGTGCCTGTTTGATGTTGTTTATTTTCCATGGAACTTGAACTTAGGGACAAAGCGAACAGAACCAGTGCGAGGGCAAGACACCAAAATTTTGACTCGAGAGCCATTTGGATCAATGACGTGCATGGTGGTTTTGAGTGTGCACACACACGGACATTTTTTGCAGATGAATCAACAGTTTTCTTTCGCCATTCATACTCTTTTGGAACCAAATTGGATGTGATTTTAACCTATTTTCTGACTCTTATAAATAGAGAATAAGGGCTACACATTGAAAAACCATCTCTTGCCTCTTCATACAAAATAATATCATCAAATTCATTAAGAACAAAAGGCCAATTGCAATATTTTAAGAGATGAGATCAAGCTTTAGAAAGTAATTGAAGCCAATTCCATTAATGCCCTGTTTGATGGGCCACTTTTTCCTAGGAAAATGGAAATTAAATTCCAACTTTCACAAATTTTGGTGTTTGATTGCCAAAATCCCCTCACCCCCCTCCCCTTCCCCCAATTATTTTCCCACTTCCCACCCCACGTGCCTGAATTCCACAAAATGATTAAAAACATTTTCCCACCATTTTGGTGCGAAAATGGTTTCCAACCCTTTATTTTTTTTTGCAATGAAAACAAATTCTATGGACAATTGCAAAATTTTTTTTCCCTTTAATGGACAATTACTATAGAAAACAAAGTCAAACAAATACCAAAAGATCCAAAATTTCAACATTTTCATGTGAAAAATTATACAAATCAAACAAAATTAATTGAAAATTCCCAGGAAAACAATTATAAGCAATTCAATTTCCTGGAATTCATTTTCTTTCTACCCAAATTTCACTCTTGTAATCAAACAGACCCTTATAGTGATTCTCTATTCTCTATTTTATGCAATCTTTCTCCCTTCAACCTTCTTCAAAAACTTTATTCTTACTACAATTCTATCAATGAGATAGTGGCTTAAAGTTTAAAAAAATTTATACAATTTAAAGGCATGATTAGCATTTAAGATTTTTATTCTTGTATATCACATAACTTTGAAATGTTTATATTCATAAACATGATATTCTATATAACATGTTATTGGATTTTTACATGTTGACTTTCTATTACAATTTTTGAAAGAAATTTAAAATAATAAATAAAAAAATTATGCACTCCTACTTCTTACAAATTTCTTTTATGTGTTTTTGGTACTAAGTTATATTCAATTATAAATTGATTTTAGAATAAAATCGTTTTAATTTATAGAACCTTCCGAACTTATTGTTTTCTTACTATGACTTAAATAATTTTATTTCGGCATAAGATGTATGTGTGTTATGTGAAGAAGTTGAAATATAAATTTGAGTTTTATTGAATTATGTTATGAACTAATATGAAATTTGGATATGCTATTATTGAATTTGATATGATATGATAAAACATGCATTACATGTTTAAAAAAAAAATACAAAAAAAAAACTAAGAGATTTCATAGAGTATAATTACATCGTATCTAACTATGAACTTAAACTCACTCTTCATTTTGGAAGAGTACATAA
>CAIGRO010250175.1:0-15059 GCA_903798355.1 Fraxinus baroniana
TTTAAAACATCAAATATGTAATATGCGTTCATCATAATTAACCTCCTATTGAATAACCACAAACATATGAGCTTTTCATATTTTTAAAACATTAAATATGTAATATGGGCTCGCCATAATCAAGTTTTGACCAATCGTCTGACCATTAATGGGCTCGTCCTCATT
Source organism: Fraxinus baroniana (assembly GCA_903798355.1). Lineage (NCBI taxonomy): Eukaryota > Viridiplantae > Streptophyta > Magnoliopsida > Lamiales > Oleaceae > Fraxinus > Fraxinus baroniana. Next base: position 166 of record CAIGRO010250175.1, read on the forward strand.
AGGTTAATAAGCGTAACACGTGAGCTTGTCAATCACTAAATTAGTTTTTAATGGGCTCGCCATACCTTCAATCGTTGAAGGAAGGTATGAGCTTGTCATACTTTAACATAATTTATGAGCTTGTCATAAAAGCAAAAGGGGCATATAGATTAACCATAAGCAGTACACGCATTGAGTGGAGTCTTACTGATGATACATTCGAAGGTGCTCACCACTCTAGGGGTAGGGTACACCTTCCTATCTAGATTTTCAATCAAAAAGGTCCTTGGCCTAACCTCGCACGAAATACAGTAAGGGCCCTCCTAATTTAGACCTAACGTACCTACATTAGGCTCTTTTGAAGATAAGAATACCCTCATGAGCACCAAGTCGCCTCTTCTGAATGATTTACGTTTGACTTTTGTGTTGTAGTACCGAGTCATTTTTCTTTGGTAGGTGGCCAATTTGATTTGTAAGGCTCTCTCCTTTCTTTAAGGAAGTCGAGCGCACCTCGTCTTATTTCATCATTGGAGATTTCGTTAAACTATAGGCGACGGGATGATGGGAGGCGATTGGGCTCATCGTTTTGAGCTCGTAAGTCATGGAAAAAGGGTCTCTCACGTTGCAGTTCGACAGGTGGTACGTATTGCCCACAACACATGGTGGAGCTCGTCTACCCATGCCCCTTTCGACTTGTCCACTTTCTTCTTCAGAAGATGTTTTATGGTTTTATTAACTGCTTCAACCTGGCCATTTTCTTGGGGATGGAGAGAGGAAAAATGCTTTTTGATGCCTAATTCATCACAGAGGTTCCGAAGTTTCTTGTTATCGAACTACCACTGTGACTATCAATTGGAGAATCCCGAACAAGCATACGATATTTTTCCATATGAATTTAGTGGTATGCACCTCGGTGATTTTAGCCAGTGGATCAGCCTCTACCCACTTGGTAAAGTAATCGATGGTGACGATGGCATAGTACGCACCTCTTTTTTCCTTTGGCATGAGTCCTATTAGATTGACCCCCCACTTGGCAAAAGGCCAGGGGTAGGACACCACGATTAGCTCTTGGGACTATGTCTTTGAATGGAAGAGAAACGCTAGCACTTATCACATCGCTTCACAAAATGTATAGCATTTTTCTTTAAGGTCGACAATAACACCCTTGCCTTAGTACTTTGTGTGCCAACGCTGGGCCTCCCATGTGGTTGCCACAGATCCCTTCGTAGATCACCCTTAGCACGTAATCCATCTCATCTCCTCCAGTGCATCGTAGGAGAGGGGATGAGAACCCTCTTTTGTAGAGGGCCTCATCTTGCAGTACATAATGGACGGCTCTATATCTAAGCCTACAAGCCTCTTTTTTTCAGCAGGTGTAGTCCTTGAGGTAGGCTATGATGGGTCAAATCCACTGTGGAGTTTTTTCGACCCACATCACTTTGTCTACTTTGCTACTTGCTAATTTTACCAAGGCGTCTGCATGCAAATTTTTTTCCCTTGGGATCTGAGTCAGTTCGAACTTGTTGAAACAAGGGATCAATTCTATAACCTTCTTCAGGTATGTCTCATGCCTTTATCCTGGCCGCAAAGCTGCCGTTGACTTAGCTTACGACAAGGTGAGAGTCACTTTGGACTACCAAGCTTTTTACTTGCATTTTTCTTACTAGTCTGGGACCTGCTAGAATCACCTTGTACTCAACAGCATTCTTGGAGGTTTTGAAGCCAAACCTCACCACACAATAGAGTTTGTGGCCCTCAGGGCTTTTTAGTAATACTCCAGCCCCCAACCCAGTTTCTCCAATGGACCTATCTACATGTAACTTCCAAGTCGGTGGGTCTACTGGTTCCATAATAATATTGATATACGTTGCTTTTGTAAATTCGGCCACAAAATCGACCACTGCTTGTCCCTTTATCGAATTTCTGGGCTGGTATGAAATGTCAAATTCACTCAACTCCACAACCCATTTCTTTAGCCTTCGCGAAAAGTCTAGATTTTGGAGCACTTGTTTGAGTGGAAGGCTTGTTAGAACTCGTTTGCTGTGGGATTGAAAGTAAGGCCTCAGCTTTCTTGAAGCAACCATAAGGGACAAGGCAAGCTTTCCCACATCTGTGTAACATGTTTTCACCCATAAGAGAGCCTTGGTCACATAGTAGATAGGCAGTTGTGTGTAGGCCCCCTTTCGTACCAATATTGAGCTCACAACATCGGCGCTAACAGCCAAATATAGTAGTAATGTTTCTCCCTCCTTAGGCTTTGTAAGAAGGAGGCTTGCCCCAAGTGCTTCTTCAGCCCTTGGAATGCCTCTTAATATCCTTCATTCCATTGAAACATTTTCCTTTCCTTTAAGACCTTAAAGAAAATGAGGCATCGGTCCGTAGCCTTAGAAATGAAATGGTTCAGCGCCGCAAGGCATCCTGTCAAGCATTATGCTTTCTTGGGTTTGCTAGGGGATTTCATGTTTAACAAGGCTTTAATTTTCTCGGGGTTTGCCTCAATACTTTATTGATTGACCATGTAGCCCAAAACATTTTCGAAAGTGACGCCAAAAGCACACTTCAATAGGTTCAACTTCATGCGATATTTCCTTAAAATCTCAAAAGTGGCTTGCAAATGTTCAATATGGTTCGCCGATTCGAGACTTTTCACGAGCATATCATCGACGTACACTTCTATAATCTTGCCTATAAGGTCAAAAAACGTCTTGTTGACTAGTCATTGGTAGGTCGTACTGATATTCTTCAGACCAAAGGGCATGACTTTATAGCAATAGAGTCATCGATTAGTGATAAAAGTGGTGTGGTGTAATCCTCATCTAATGGATGCATGGGGATCTGGTTATACCCTGAATATACATCCATAAAACTTAGTAACTTGTGGTCCGCAGTGGAGTCGACCAGTTAGTCAATCCTTGGGTATGGAAAACTATCATTCGGGCAATCTTGGTTGAGGTTGGAGAAGTCTATGCAGACCATCCACTTATCGTTATCCTTCTTCAGTAAGATGGGATTTGATATCTATTTTGAGTATGTTGCCTCTCCAATGAACCCATTGGATATAAGTTTATGTACATCTTCCTTCAATGACGCATACCGCTCCAAGTTCAGAGCTCTCCTCTTTTGCCTGTGGGGAGTGAATTTTGTGTCTACGTTGAGCTGATAACAACTGCATCTGGGGTCGACGCCCACCCTATCTTCGTATTTCCAGGCTAACACATCCAAGTTAATGAGCAAGAAGCTTTTAAGCTTGGCTTTCACTTTTAGTTCGAGCCCTTTTCCAATCTGCAAATATCTTATGGGATCGTTCAAGCTTATGGAGAAAAGCTCTAGCTCTTCCATTGGGGTCGCCTACGAGTTCGATTCCATAACTCTAGGGTCTAAATCTACCTCGATGATCCCTTCTTCAGGGGCATCCACCATGTTGACATCTCCCCCTTGTTCAAGGGTTAAACCTTCTCCAGGTGTGTCAACCATTTCAGTATCTATCATGACCATGTTTATGCTCTAAGGTTCGAATCTCCTCAAGGAGTTGAGGCAACACTCCCTCAAACTCATTTGATCACGTCATACCATGGCAACCCCTTCCTTGGTAGGAAATTTCATACAGAGATGGTGTATAGATGCTACAGCCTCTAGCTCTTTCAAAGCAGGTCACCCTAAAACTCCGTGATAGGCGGACCGGTGATCTAAAACAGAAAAAAACTCTATGAAGTGGAGAGCCTTAAATGGGCTCTTCCCCATTTCCACTGCCAAAGTGATCCTTTCTTTAAGAAGGATGCTATCACCAATAAAACCGTACAGATGGGCGGTCATGGAAACGAGCTCATGGTCTACCATCATCTCGTCGAAGGTGGTTTCGAATAAGATGTTGATGGAACTTCTATTATCCATAGCATACATTTTAGGTCATTTCTGACCACGACAGTTCGTGCCACCAGAGCGTCGCAATGCGGGTAATGAACTCCCATGGCATTTGCTGGGAAAAATGTGATTGATGGGGTATTCCTAGCACCTCAGCTAGTGTTGTTAATTAAGAAGCTCACCATAGGTAGATCTTTCGCTTCTCTTGCACAGTTCCGCAAAGCATTTTTAGAACTTCCTCCTATATGCGGACCGCCAATGATGGTATCAATTTCTGTGATAGGTGCTTCGTCAGTATTGGTTGGAGGCTTTCTTTGGGGTCTTTAAGCTTTTGTCATGTTCTTGTCTTCTTCATGCTCCTCTCTCTCCCCCCTCCCCCAGAGGCGATTCGTTCTGGTGGTTGCACCTATCCTCGTTATGTCGAGGCTCTTGCCTAAGCGAGGGAGCATTTCTTTGCACACGAGGGGTATTTCTATCTTCGGTTCGGGGACCACAGGTTCTTCATGATATGGCCTGAACATGTAATTTTAGGTGCTATGGCTGTTGGTTTAGTGATAAGTGCAAGCCTCTTCCTCTGAGCAAGTTTGGCTGCCTGTGAGTATCAAGTCCAACCTCTTCATATGCCACGAGGGCACGACATTTAGCGTGGCGGTGGCCAATACTTGTCCCAAAGTGGGGGCTATGGTGTGCCTTACCTGGGTCCATTGTTGATCCACCAAATGAGAGATAGGCCTCCTCCATTGCCTTTGGGATAATAGGAGTCCCATTGAAGTTTGGTTGTGGTGGTCAATCAGCTCTTCGTTGACAATTTTGCTCCTCATCATTTCTACCAAAGTATCATAAGTGGTGGGATTTTTATTCCGTATATCCCTATAAATTAGGGTATTCATGTTGTGGCCTCTTTTTATGGCAGAAAGGGCATCTCTATTAGTAACCTTCTTGTAATAGGTCATCTCATCCATGAAATGAGCCAGATAACTTTTCAGGGTTTCCCTTGCCTACTGTCTCATATTATGTAGCCTCTGGATGGGAGCTTCTCCTTCCTTGATTGATAGATATTAGTTTAGGAAGGCCTTTTTAAGGTTCGGCCATATTTTGATGCTCCCCGCAGGAATACGGCTGTACTAAATTTTTGTGGCTCCTGTTAATGTGAGTTGGAAAGCTTGAAATTTTACTGCTGGCGAGGCCCCTCGCAATGACATTTAGGTTTTGAAGTTGTTGATGTATTTCACTGGATCATATTTTCCTTCATATTTGGGTATTTTTGGTAGCACAAAATGGCTAGGAATTGGGGTACTTCTTAACTCCTAAGAAAATAGTAAACTCTCGTCGTCATCATCCAGTTCGAACGATCTACAAGGACCATCAGAGTCATTTTTCTCTGCCTTATACTGAGGCTGTGATGTTCCGGCCTGGTTTTTCACATTTGTGGTATCCCTTCATTCCCACCTATTTCTAGGCAGTAGTGGAACCCCTTGAGGCTCATACTGATTTAGCTCTCACCCTTTTCAAGCTAGAGGAGGTTGTTGGGACCTATTTCTAGGCCTAGAATGTCTACTTCTATCAAAGATGCTAGTAGATCATGTTCCTGAATGTATTCAGAGAGAAAGTTTTCCTCCATTGGTATATCATCGTCAGGGCGCCTCGTAACACAGTTAGTGGAGGTATCTACCTCCACTTCTCTATTCACTGGTCATCATTCCTTCCATACATTTGAGGGTATCCCGCTGTGTCATTTTCCTCACTTTTTTGGGAGAAAACCCTTATGCTGAAGTGCCTAGGACCCAGCTTGTTGGTACATTTGCATGAGCAGTTACTACATGGCAGCATTTTGTTGGACCATATTTCTCATGTTAGCAGAGGACCTCTTCTTCAAAGCCTCATACTGCCCATCTTCTCCATGTGTTCCCTGGTGACTTGAACTCATTGTGTTTCCAAGCTATTCCTTTGCAACGATTCTTTCTTCAAGAACCAAAACCTTTTTTCAAGGCTCTTCACATATAGCTTTTACCACTAGGATGTTCGTGGTTATGGTATCAAAGTTTTCCACAGATGGTACCAATCTGTTGACCCCAAAAATGGACCAATGACGTAGCCAACAGAAAACTAAAAATTCAGTCTTTGTAAGCCAAATCGCAATATACTCAAAATCAAATTACTAATTATATTGATGAATTAGTGAGGATAATGATTCCAAGTATGTAACAAGTTGAAATGTGATTATTTGGATGATTAAAAAAAAGGTCGGCGTAAGGAGTAGAGTAAAGAGAATTAAGTTTCACTTTGAGAGTATAAACTTGCATTACCCTCTTTCCGTACTGAGTGTGGGTTTTTATACTTAAAGTAGGGTGAACGAGGCCCATCGGATGATAGGGCACATGGTTCGACTGGATCCAGTAACTCTCTTAACATCAATCAAGCAAACCATTAAATGCTAAGATCCACTTATCTTCTATTTCTAGCCTGGGGACTTAACCATGCAGGTGTACAGAGGCGGTGTTGGCAGTGTGTTGTCTTGTCAATCACTTCACCAGATCCACTGTGGGTTTGGTCACTTGCCTCAACAGGAAACAGGTTCGTGTTGGGACCTCTGCCGAAAAGGGATCGGTCACTTGCCCTTAAGTTGGGCTCATTCCAGTATGCACAAAATTGGGTCCCTCACACTGCCCTGCCATGTGTGAGCTCTTCCGCCTGGCACGTGGAGTATTCATTTTACGATCATTTATATGAGTAACAGTTTGCATGCACAATACACTCCTAAATACAAATAGAAGATCAAAATTAGATACTTTAAGGAAGCATATCCGAGTGCTTCCATGAGAAAGAATTGTTGGACGTTCCCCTAATCAAACTTGAGAACATGGACGGAGTAGCGAGGACAAATTTAATCAAGGCCGGAAACAACATTCAATTTTTCACAATGGCGTAAATATAGCTGAAAACAAAAATTAGTAACCATAATTCCACTAGTGCCCAAAAAATGATGCACGGAATTGAAGCAAAACTAGTAGTAAAACAAAGACAAATTAATTAAATTACTTTCACTATTGTTGCTGCGGCAACGGTGAAGACGTCAAAGTAAAGGGAGTAGACAAAATTGAACAAGATGACCATAGTCGTATATTGGACGTTTCACATTTGCTTTCTTGATTCTAGTCTGGTTGTAAGAGTTGTGAGCGAGAGAGATGAAATTTGAATTTTGAGAACTGGGCTAGGTGTTACAATTTTATGTGGGATTCAAATTTTTCTTTCGGACTAAATCAATTGAAATGCCCAAAACTAAAAAAAAATGAATGAATGAACTGGACAAGGACCAATGTTCAGTGCATGCCTGCACTGGACTCTGTTGGGTTCTGCCCTTGTTTGAGAATAGAACTTCTATAAGTATTATACCCTAAGTCCAATCGATCTTAAACAAAACAAAAAAAAAACTTTTGATATGATCAATGCATCATTATTTATGGAAGATATACTATATAATTGAATAATTATTTTGGCAAATTAAATAACTGAGTCCTTAGATTCAAATCCTAGTAACTTGTTAATCACAAGGAGTTATGTTATTGAGAAACAAATCACACGTGACTAAATCTTATATTATCTATGGTCGTAAGTAATAACAATATTTTGATATAGTTATTACGTCTAGATTAGCCATGTTGCATTCCTCACTTGTGAAGTGGGTAGCTAATCTCATAAGCTAAAATGTAGTGATATTTAAATGGACACATGGATGTTTTGTTATAAAAAATAAACATTGGAGATCACCTGGAGAGATTCCACATTGATAATATTTGAGTGTTAACTATTGATCGCTAATATTCGGCAGTGGAATGGTCATTCGACTTAAGATCATCACAGTGTCTAGTATGATGACGATCATACTTTGATAATATTTGATGTTACTCTGTCAAGAGTCGCTAATACTATATCATTTCGTTATGTCAAAAACTATATGAAGGTTAAAAATAATCTGTAAAAGACTCATCACTCATAGATAGTAAGAGATTATGATATACATTTGATTCAGTTAAGATAATCACGAAATCCTTTGTCAATGTGTGTTTATAAGTCGAAAAGATTTTTCAACCAATATTGACTTAAGAGTGGGATGAAAATATGATCGATAATTAAGATTGACACACATTCATATCTCATAATTGATTAGATCATATTTTCACAATAAACGAACAAGTCTTAGTTTTGTAATTTCGCAAAATTAACAAATAACAATAAAAAGAAAATTTAAGAACAACTCCCTTGTTTTCTTTTTCTTTTAAATTGTTGTAGAAATGGAATCAAACCCTTCGGTCTTTACTTTATTACAACTTCACTATTGTACTTGATAGCAACCACCACTTGGATTAAGAATCACAATTCTTAATTTATGCTAAGCAGCTTGAATCACAAAAAAAATTTCTCACCTCCGTATTTTCCTCTCTAGTCTCTTTATTTGTTCTTCCCCTTATAATAGCCACTAATGAAGAGTCCTAGTTGCCCACAATCGTAACACTTCTTCCTCTTTGCCTTCCCCTATGACTTAGACCTACTTCGACCCTTCTTCTTGCCACCACTATTTTGCCCACTTCCACTTCCTCCCTTCAACTAAGGTTTACCTCTCATTAGGCGAATCTCTCCAATTTCTCTCTCAACTCTATCATCTTTTATCTCCATCTACTTACTCTTAAGAGAATCAATGACAATGTCAAGTGTCAATGTATTTTTCCCATATTCGATTATATTCTTGACTTCTTTGTATATGTCAAGAATAGCATTCAAAAGAATTTTGGCTTTATACTCTTCAGATACTTTTTTATCGTAATTTGTAATGTCTTAAATAAGTTTATTAAAAATGTAAAGATTGTATCTAAATCCTTAGAAAGTGTCAATTTTAAACGTAAAGAAAAATTTCAAGTAAAAAAAAAGGTTTATTTAGAGTGGATTGTTTTAAATAAAATTCTTCCAACTTTTTCCGAAGTTTTTGAGTGGACTCGTGTTTACCAACTTTTCAAAAAATAGAATTAGATAAATGAAAGATGATAGAAGTATATGCAAGTTCATCTTATTTCTTTTTATGTTCCTCATTAATAATATTAGAAAAAGAGTTTTCAATGACTTTTGACACCTTATGTTGTATAAAATACCTTTTATTTTCTGTTGCCAAATTGAAAAATCACAATTTCCATTAAAGACGCCCAAGTAAAAATAATGTGTAGACATATTACCAGATAAGAAACACACCAAGTAAGCACATTAGAAACATTCACATAGAGAATCGTAAAGGCCGTAATATACATCATCCTAGATTCTCGAGGTTCGGTGAGATTAGCTATCTTAGGTCAAGAAAATTATCGAACGGGTAAAGTATAGGTGATTATTCTAGCAGAATAGTTAATACAACATAATTTTTAATCACAAAACATTCAATAAACCCAAATAATGATGACCCTACACGTAATTTCTATATACTAGCAACAAGCAATGATTACCCTACACGGTAACCCCCCAAGCCTAATAGTCACACCTACGATGGCTTGCTAATACATGAATTTAAATAGAATAAGTAAATTTATCAAGTGGGCCAAATCTGCGGGTTAGCAAATACAGAGAGATAAGAATTTATTGCTTTAAGCTTTAAGGCCACCACTATTCACCCTAAAGCTTTCAACAACTATAGTAACATGATCACCAAGGCTCAGGATCCTAACACCCAGGGACAAAATGGTCTTGAACCAAAATATTACCCAAAAATGAAAACCAACACCACTACAGGGTCTCACAATTGCTTGGAAGATTATGCCTGAAGACATCATCGCCGAAATTCTCCAAAATTGCCATTACGCTCCACCTAAGCCCATCACCGAAATTTGCCAGAATTTCCTTTACGCTCGCGCTAAGCCTTAAGAGACGTTGTGCTGGAGCCTCTACATGTCATTCACGTTGATCAGGTGGCTCCGCCTTGTTGTATAGAGCTGGAATATTTTCTTCGTTTGGTCTATAGAGGTCTAGTTTGGCATGAAAGTTCAATTTCAGCCGCGGACAGTTCGATCTTTGTACTTTTTTTCTCTCATTCAATGCTGCCCAATTTTTTTGTGTTCTTCCTTGTTGATTTCACTCACCAAATGCTCCGATATCAATTTTTGTGTTTTACTTCACAAGATCACAAAGAATTACAAGTTAAAACAAATAAATGGAATAAAAAAAATAAGAAATTGACTAGAATAAGTCATGAATTGAAATTCCAATTGCGCAACAATAGTGGTATAATTTAGGGGCTAAAATCTTAACCCAATCTCCACAATAGCAACTTTACAAATCAGACCAAAGAACCAATTCCAAACAACCCATAGAAGGTTTCAAGAAGGGTATGGACAAAGGGTTGTTTTGTCCATCATAACTGTTTTGTTGTTTCCTCTGAGGTAATACATGGTAATAAAATATTTATGAACACAGATTATTATGTTGAAACTTGTAATGCCCTCTATACTAATGAAACTTCAAAATAAAAATATTTTAAAAGCTTGTGCTAAGAAATTTGAGCCATCACTTGTCTTTATTTTTTAATAATTAATGTAATTTCTTCTTGGATCCTGTTTAGGTTAACAAAATCATCCCTCTTCATGACTATCTGTTCCTCCTATTTAAAAGGCAAATGACTTGCTAGTTTCTTAAAACAGGGTAAATGGGTCATAATGCCAAAAGCATCAAAATATTATGCACAAATCTCTTCGGATCACCTTATGGAAGCGAAAGAAGAACACACAACACATACACAAAGAGACAACCTCAATAACNCACAAAGAGACAACCTCAATAACATTAACAATTTACGTAGATAGACAATTTTATATGCATATGTTGGAAATTGGTTTAGAAGATTGAAAATTTGGTTAAGTGTCAACTTCGGCCAAATATTCGGACTTGATCCGATGGTCAAGTTAAAAGTGTAAAAAGACCAACGTGTTCTACTCGTCGAGTAGATCATCATGGTATATTTGGAATCTCAAATTTCGAATGAATGAAAAATTACGGTCCAAAATTGTGAAGAAAAATAGAGGAAACTGTCTCAAAAACTGACTAAAGTTGTTGCTAGATTATGGCTAAACTGTCGCTCGAGCGACAAGCTAGCGAAAAAGTCGCTGTTTTTATCTCTTGAGCGAGCCGATGACGACAAGCTAGCGACAAGTGAATGGTGCGACCTTTAACAAGTGTTGTTGAGCTTGGGGATCGACATTTCATTCACAACCCATCATCCTCTATATATAGGACTCCTCAGACGTCCTTTTTGAATCACATACCATATTTCCATTGAGCATTACATTAAAACTCTTGCAAATCACTTCCAAATTCATCAAAATCGTTTTTTCTTTGTAGAGAGAAACTCCGTCGAAAGTTCGCTGTATCTTGTGGTTTGAAGTGTTTCTTCCACAAGTTGAATCAATTGTATCTTGGGAGACAAGTGCCGTGAATTGTGAGCACCTTCGCGGGGCAATTTTGTCTCAAGTAAAGAGTGAATATCATTTGCCTTGGATTGTTCTTCTTTTTCTTCTTCCATTCTTGATTTTGTTTTCATTTGTAGTTTTCATACTACATTCTCTATCACTATAGTATAGTGTTTAGTCACGCTCCCGTGGATTAAACTTTACCTTTTGTTTGTTCGATTTACAATCACCCTTTCACCCGTACATATATTTAGCCCGCTTCGCCAACATTCTGTGATTGTCTCATTGTTAGGCCTATATAGGGAATTATTGTTTTCCTAGAATAAAGATTTAACTTTCCTAAATTAGAGATATATGATCCTAGTACATTGGCTATTTATTCTCGTTGTTGTGTAGAGAAATATCATTCAAGTTTCATACTCTAATTTTGTACTTGGTACCCATATGCCATTTTCTCATGGCTAACTAAAAAATTGAATCATCTACACTAGTTATCCATATTCAATCAAAAAACTCTGGTTTCCAAGCCATCGTTATCCTTATTTAAGTTAACTATGATGTATGGTCTTAGATATTAGAAATGAAAATCGCAGTGCGTGAGAAGCTTGAGTATATTGTGGGCAAAACTGATGCACTGAAGGAGACATACTTCCTATACAAAATGGTATTCTAAAAACTAAAAAGTTAAGTGTTGGCTGCTAACTTCCATGTCGCCAGAGATTATGAAGCGATATCTTCAATTGTTCACCTTACGTGAAATTCAGAATACTCTTGCCAAAACATTATATGATGGGTCTGATGAATCCCAACTTTTTGCTCTAAATCAACGGGTCTTTTCTACCAAAGAGGTCGGTGGTTCTCTATCCACATATTACGGTGAGCTCGTCAAAATTTTTGAAGAATTGGATTATCTTGATAAGGTTTAAATGAAAGATCCTAATGATGTTATCTCATATAAAAAAAATTTTGAGCGTTTGTGTGTACACGTATTCCTTAGTGGACTCCGATACAGAATTTGAGCAATTTGAGGTAAGTTTTTTGAAAGGACTGAGTACTGGATCTTGAAGATACTAATGCGTATGTACGTCATGATGCCTCTTAAAGAGCAACATTCAATGGTGAACTCAATCACTCAGAGCCTTTCACCATGATGGCTCGTCAGGGCAAACCTCAACAACGACAAACCCACCTGAAACCAGATGTTGGCCTACAGAATCATGTTGTTGACCAAACTCGATCATTTGGACACTGAAGGGAAGCTACGAAATAGGAGCTGTAAAACTAGAACGTGTGTGTACTCACTGTTGAGACATGACATACTAAGTCACAGTGTTATGAGTTGATTGGATATCCAGATTGGTGGGATCCTGTTAAGGCACCATGCAAGCGAAATTCAAAAACTCACCACGATGTCGCCTCTGTTGTTGTGGCCGAATAGAGCAACCCCACTCATGAGCCAACCTCTTCTTTGATTGCTACATCAGGTAACAACGGTAAGGCTATTCATACTTCTGCACCCGATAGTAATAATACATGGATTATTGATTCTGGTGCTACAGATCACATGACCTTTAACAATAATCATATTTAATCTATGCAACCATCCGAACAATATATAGTGTCTACAACTAATGGTACTCCATCTCCTGTGATTGGAGAAGGTATAATTACTCTTTCAAATAATTTGAATTTAGATTATGTTCTGGTCGTGCCTTTCCTTAACCAAACTCATTGTTTGTTGCTCAAATAACCTGTACTTTGCATTGTATTTTGATTTCCTGGCCTAACATTTGTGTTTTTAAGGACATTCTGACTCGAAAGACATTTGGTTATGGTACTAGAAAGTGGAAGCTCCATTATCTTGACCTAGTTCCCACTAACTCCAAACAATTGGCTTAAGTTTTTGCAATGGATAAGTCTACCAAAACTTCAAAAATTTGGTTGTCACATAGGCGCTTAGGTCATGCATCTTTTGGATAATTAAAAAAAATGTTTCCTAAGTTATTTTCCCATTCAACTGCTTTAGATTTCAAGTGTGATATTTGTGAACTGACTAAAAGTCTCCGTGTATCATTTCCATTAAGTATGAATAAAACTCTAGTGTCGTTTATGGTGATTCACTCCGATTTTTGGGCTCCAACCAATGTCCCTTCCCTAAATGGTGCACATTGATGTGTTTCCTTTATTGATGATCACACCCATATGTCTTGGGTTTATTTGATGAAATCAATGAAGTTAATTTATTGTTTCAAATTTCACAAGATGATAGCCACTCAGTATCAATCTCATATACATGTTCTCCATATTGACAATGGTGGAAAAGTTGTTAATCAAAACTTAAAATAATATATGCAGTCACAAAGAATTGCTTACCAGACAACTGGCCCTACTCTCCTCAACAAAATGGGGTTGAAGAGTGAAAAATAGTCTCCTCCTTGAAGTTGCACAAGCTTCCTTGTTTGGGGCCCACATGCCCACTAGGGGGTAAAACCATCACTATTGCATCTTATCTCATCAATCATGTACCTTCTAGTTCCTTACAATTGCAAACCCTTTTTAACGTCCATTATAAGATTGTAAGTGCTTCTACTGTCCCAAATCTGTCATCTAAAATATTTGGGTGTGTAACATGTGCACCTTCATAAACCCTTGAGAAATAAGCTAGAACCTCGAGCTCTTCGATATTTATTTGTTGGCCATCATATAAGAAAAGCTATTGGTGTTATCATCCTCCTTCTTGAAGGTTATATGTTACTCTTGATGTTGTATTTCATGAAAATGAAATGTATTATTCCGTTCTTTGAGTCCTCACTTCAGGGGGAGATTAGAAATAAATTGCAAACTCTGAATTACTCCTTAAACAACTTGGAATTTATAAGTAGTGACATCTTAGATGATAGTGGTGAATGTCCAGATGAGGTAAATGAGCACAATTTGAAGAATAAGAATAGTTAGGATAAGATGGTTCTGCCCGTATCTCCATTACCAGTATTGCAGCTGTCACAAGTGCAAGCTTAATCCCTTTGTGAGGTACCCTTTAACCAATTTCTCTCTCAAGCCGATTCCTTATCTTGAACTTAGGTAAATTTCGAACCTCATCTGAAAGTGCTACCTACTTGAGGCACAAGAGGAATACCTAGAGCAAACTATGAACCTATTCTTAGTTCCAAACCTAAGTATCACATAAGTAACGATGTGTCTTATCATAGATTGTTAAAGGAAAACGAATCATTTATGAATCAATTATCTACTGTATCTATTTTTAGTAGTGTGCAGGAGGCTTTGAAAGATCCCAAATGGAAGGAAGGAATGAATGAAAAGATTTAAGTCCCTCCAAAAGAACTCAATATGGGAAGTTATTGACTTGCCAGAAGGAAAGAAACCCAATCGTCAGATGTAGGTGGGTCTTCACCGTTAAATACAAAGTTGATGGAATCATAGAACGATTCAAAGCCAGACTCGTCACCAAAGGATATACTCAAACTTATGGAGTTGATTATGTTGAAACATTTGTACCAATGGCTAAAATTAATATTGTTCATAATCTATTATCTAGGGCTGGGCCCATAAACCATAACCCGCAAAACCGACCCAACCCGAGTCGGGTCGGGT
>CAIGRO010250229.1:0-12994 GCA_903798355.1 Fraxinus baroniana
AAATACTTGCACCTCTACCTACCTTCGTTTAAAAGCTTTTGAATGTATAGAGTTGGACGATGGTTGTTGCTTTCCGACAACACTGGAACTTTTAGAAATATGCTCCTCTCTTATGTTTTTTTTTTCTTTTGAAAATCTTTTTCCCTGATCAAAGTGTGCACTTTTCTTTGTGAAATTTTTATACAATCATATATTGAAAATGGGATGGGGAATGATTTGGAGAAAATGAAAAGTCTAAACTCTTATTTTGTCTTAAGAAAAAATGGTGGCAACTATAAATTAAAGGAATTTAAAAATAAGGTTTATTTTCTTGCATTTTGGGCTATTACATATGTACTTGTGTGTGTATGTATTTTCATGTCTACATTACACACATATGTTTAAAGTATGCCAAATTTGGCCCCCCGGGGTACATCCAAGTTGGCAAAGGAAGGGCATTACTGGGCTTACAACCTCAGCATGGGGAGTTCGATTCCTAGTTGGAGCAGCTGAGTGATATAATAATCATGTAATAACCATGGAGGAAGGCTCCCTTGGGGCCAGGAGTATAAGGGGTGCTCGAACCCTGGTCAACTTGGGCATAACCCGCGGTTTACCTCCGCCAGTTATTGAGGGGCCGGTGGCTGGCGGTCCAGGAAATTAGTCTAACTAAGCTGGGATACCTGGGTACCAAAAAAAAAAGTATGCCAAATTTGAAAATAAAAGTCAAAAGAAAACGATGGCCCCTTTAGTTCATCCATTTCATTTGAAGTTAAATGCCATAATTGTGTGTATAATGCCATATAACCTACCAATTTTTAGGATTAATTATCTTGACTATTGAACCAAAGTTTTGAAACGTGTGTGACTTAGTGCTTTGAAATTATGTTAAGTGTGTTTATATTTGTCATCATTCATTTATTTATTTTTCACTTAGTGCTTTGAAATTATGTTAAGTGTGTGTATATTTATCATCATTCATTTATTTATTTTTCAAAAAAATAAATCTATAAAATACTTTATAAAAACATCTGCATGATAATTCGAACATTGGTTGCCAATATGAAATAACATGCAGATGACCATTGTGGCAACCCAGTTATTCATTAAATCTTTGCAATCAAATTTATTTAAACTTAATGTCTTAAATTATTGGGCTTATAAATAACTTATGGCTTGTACTTTCATAACCTTAATCGGGCCAAGCTTCCATAGTTTATTTCTTAAAGGGCCTACATCAACCAAATTAAGAATATAAAATTTGGGACATTACACTACATCAACCAAATTAAGAATACAAAATCAGGGACATTACATGATTGCAACTAGAATAGTAAAGGGCTTCATGCTCTATTTATGACTGTGTCTGTAGAAGAGTTTAGGATAGTGTCGATGTGTGAAACTGCTAAAGAGGTTTGGGATATCGAGGGTACTAAAACTGTGACTCCAAACTGCAAATGTTAATCTCTGTGTTTGAAGAAATTAGAATGAAGGATGATGAATCGCTCAATGAATTCTATGTGAAGCTTAATGATATAGTAAACTCGAGTTTCAACCTAGGTGAGAAGATCCCCGAGTCTAAGATAGTTCGAAAAGTCCTTAGATCTCTACTTGAAAGGTTTAGACTTAAGATCATTGTTATTAGAAAGTAAGGACTTAGATGAAGTTAAGATAGATGAACTCGTAGGATCTCTCCAAACCAATGAACGTACCATTTCTCAACCTAAGAAGCTTAAATTCATAGCTATGAACACCATTAGAGAAGAAGAGAGTGAGTTTATTGACGTTGAGACCCTTAGGGACGACGAAATAACTTATTTCGTGAAAAGATTCCAAAAGGTTATGCGAAATATGAGAAAACCTCAAAATAGGAAAAATGATGTCCCTAGTAAATTCTCAAAAGATAAACGTGAAAAAAAAAACCCTATGACTTCTAGTAAGAAAACTCAGTCAGTTAGATGCCATGAGTGTTAGGGTTTTAGTCACTATAGGAATGAATGTCCTAACTTGAAAAAGAATTTGAATAAAGGAAAGGGTAAGGCATTAGCAGTGATCTTGAGTGATGATGAATTAGATTCGAGTGTTCAGAGTGATACCTCTAGCGGTGATGATGAACAAAACTTTATTGGTTTTACATCTTTAGCTAAGATTGAATTTGACAAAGATAGTGAAAAGGTAGAGAATGCATAACATAGTGAGAATTCTAAGAATGACTCTGAGGATGAAACCGATATTCTTGAGTCTTATCGACATCTGTTTAAGGAGAGTCTTAAAATCAAAAAGGTCAATAATACCGTAATGAAAAATGTTAATGAACTTGAAAGAGTGAGAGAGAAACTCATAGTTGACCTTCAGGACTCTACAAAAAATCTGAGTGAGTTGAAACATGTTAATAAGAACTTAGAAGCTAAAGTTAAATCCTTAACAAGTTATCTAGAAAAATCTAACAATCAACTTCATTCCTTCATGAATGGTACTCAGAAGCTCAATAATTCGTTGGGGATGAACAAGTCTGCTGGAAATATGTACGGTCTAGGATATGTTCAAAATGATAATACTACTGCTAGTACATCCAAGATCACATTTGTCTCAGCCTCCAACAAAGTTAGGAATGCTGCTAATCCTGAACCCAAGGGCAAGACTGTTTTAAGTTCGAGGTCTACTAGACACGTAAGACCAATCATCCTATAAATCAGTGACAACCTCCACTTAGGTTTATTCCCACCGTCACCATTGTTGTACACTAGGACACACAAGGCCTGGGTATCTTAAACTCGCGACTAGTAGTAGAAGTAAGGATATCTCAAGCAATGTTAACTTTCTCGCCAATTAGGTTAGTCACTTAATTGAGATGATGACTCAGTTAACTAGAATCACTTCTACTTATAAGAAGGTTTGGGTTAAGAAGAGTGACCTGAGAGGTCGTGTACCATCTGCACATCACACATTGTGATCTTATGAGTCAGTCTGGACCGTATGCGTGAGATTTGGGATGACAGTCATCTGTTGGTAAAGTGACCTTGAATGCGAATTGACATTCATTTAGATGACCTAAGCTCACATATTTTTCCCTTATCATATAAAGAAAAATGGTTCATCTTATACTTTTCTTCGGAGCCTATTTGATTCGAGCAATTAAGACTGCTGGGGTTTTTATAACCTCGTGCCTATGGTCAACTGACTCGGGTTAACCGACTTAAAACTTGCTACATGAGTCATTTTAGTCGCTTAATGAAAAGATTCCGCACATAATAATATTATATGCTCAAACTCAGGGGAGAAAAAGAAAAATATATGTGTAAACGAGCTTCATTTTAAGGTCTTAATAATTTTATAAGTTTGACTTTCATAATAGAGGAATACACTTATTGGCAGTGATATTTCGCATGTCCTTTATCACAAATTTAAGGTTTGGAGTCATGTTCATGA
The DNA here is from genome assembly GCA_903798355.1 of Fraxinus baroniana. Classification (NCBI taxonomy): domain Eukaryota; kingdom Viridiplantae; phylum Streptophyta; class Magnoliopsida; order Lamiales; family Oleaceae; genus Fraxinus; species Fraxinus baroniana. Next base: position 3,409 of record CAIGRO010250229.1, read on the forward strand.
GAAAATAATGACACTTAACACGCATGAGTTACTTACACTTTACTCCACTTGAACTCGATTTGAGTACGTGGAAATGTTTTATTGATAATGCAATACTTGTGAACACATGCATTTTTTAGTTCATCTGTATGTTTGGAGACTTGATTTTAAAAAAAAAAACAGATGAGGGGCTATTTTTCGAAAATTCAAAAATTCAGTGTTATTTGTGTCAGTTTTTTTGCCAGCTATCGCTGAGCGTCGCTCGAACGATAAAAATAGAGGCTATCTCGCTCGCTTCTCACTCAAGCGACAGCCCCCCTTTTTGAATTTTGACTTCTTTTTTTTCAGTTTTGTTTTTCATTTTCATCCTTTCTTTCTCGATTTCTCTTCTCCAATCTTCACTTCCATATCGAATTCTTGCATTCAATCTTGAATTGAACTTCTAGCATCCAATATTTGGTTGATTTTCCCTCATTTCATCAATTCTTCACATATTTTCAAGGCAAAAATCGAAAACTCTAGTTCTTCAAATTTTCACATTTTTTTGGGGGCTTTTGATATTCTTGCATTAATTTATTCATTACCACCTCATGGTTGGATGATTTTCATTTAGGGTCCGTTTGATTGCAAATGTGGAATTTGGGTGGAAATAAAATAAATTACAGGGAATTGAATTGCCTAAAATTTGTTTTATTGGGAATTGTAATTAATTGTATTTGATTGGTATAATTTTTTACCTGAAAATGTTGAAAGTTTGGTGTCCGTTTGGCTTCGTTTTTCATGGAAATTGTCCATTAAAATGATAGTTTTTTTTACCATTGGGTCTAGAATGTGTTCCAATTGTCAAAAAATTAAAACAAAATTATCATACCGAATACCATTCGTTTGACTTTGTTTTACATGAAAATTGTCAATAAAATTGATAATTTTTTTACCATTGTGTCTAGAGTTTTTTCCAATTGTAGAAAAAATTGAAAAATCAATTACCACCAAAACCAAAAGAAAAGAGTAGGGCTGCGCAAAAAAAATCGCGAAATCGCAAACCAAATCGAAGTCGTTGGTTTGGGTCTGCGTGGACCCGCAATTTTTTTCTCTTAAATCGAACCAAACTGCTTCAAAATGGTTTGGTTTAGGTTTCAAATTATAAAAACCACAAAAAATCAAACCGAACTGCACTTTTTTTAATTAAATTTTTTTATTAAATTGTAAATTTTCATATATAAGTTTTATTAAAGTATAGNGAATTCCTTGAAAACCAAGAAAATAGGTGCGTGAGAGTAGGAGGTGGAAAACGAATTCCGGTAAAAAAATTTCCTATTAAACATTACAAAAGTTGGAAAATGGAAAATGTTGTATATCAAAAGGGGCCTTAGTTTCATCCCACATTGCTTCATTTGGGTGAAATTTTTCCGATCATGAATAGGTTGAGCGAGAATGTAGAGTTTTTAAGTTTTGGTTGGTATTTTTTTTTGTTTGAAGCCTTGTTTTTGTTGAAGTTTGACATCACACTACTAGAAAAGAAAACTACGGGTATTCTTCACCCCTTGATAATGTCTTTTTCATTTTTCTTGCTTTTGAATGTCAATATGTGTTTCACCAACTCATGCAAATGCAGTACATTTAAAGGTAGTCGCTCGAGGGCAGTTATTATCTTCATAATCGGGTTTCGTCCTTCTTGCAGTTGTTGAGGTATTTTGTTCAAGATTTCTTTCTCACATTCCTTTGTAGATGCCTTCTTCACATTCCTAATGCCAATGTTCCACCGCCATCCCGACCTCGATCCATCAGGGTAAAGATGCCTAGTGCTAACACGCGGACTCCGTTTACACGATCTAGTGGTCGAAAGAGTAAGATGAATGAGTAGTTACTTTACAATGTTGGCATAGCATGATATTGTTTTTTGAAAAACTATTGACAGTTGTTTTTTTGTTTACCATCATTAACTAAATATTTTGGTTGATGGTATAGCTCTAATTGTTGATGTATAATTTAAATGGAGAAAATTGGACATTTTGTCATTCAGTTGCATGCATGTTGTTCTGGTCTCAAAATATGTGTACATTTACGAATTGTCGTTCCGACAGTTGAAGTATCAAGTGTCGAGATTGGCAGGTATCTAATGTTGAGAACGATAGATCAAGTGTCGAGAAACCGTATGAAATGTAGAGAACTCTTCTGTTTTGGACGAAATGTCGTTCTAAACAAATGTAATGTCAAGTGTCGAGATGATCCGAATACAAATGTCGATAAAAAAATTTCAAATGTCGAAAAAAATGAATTGGAAAATACGTACAGTTCAACCATAAAATAATGCAATGGGATTTAATATGAAATTACTAACATTAACAACTTGTTCCATCCATTGTGTCTTCAACAACCCAAGAAACTCCTCATATCACAAGTACAATGTCTACACCCCAATGATGTGAAAGATGTGTTAATTAGATGTAAATAGAAATTGGTGGGGAGTTGGTGTGATTAATAGTTGATGCATTGAACTACACATACTCGTCCATTATAATACGTGGGCATTAGCTTGAATATGAAATGACAAGTAACAACAACTACTAAACCTTAAACTTATTAATAAAAATATGATTTCAAAGAAAAACACCTTCTACCAAGAAATAATGAGAGCCGAATCAACTTTAAATTTGGAGGAGATTAATTTTGTTGACTTGAAATCAAATGAAGCTTTCAAAGTTGGAATCATATACTTCTTTGTTTCTTCAATTTTCCTACAATAATTGGTTAATATCTAATTACAAATGTAAGCAAATGAACTCACATTGACAATAGCTACAAGTATGGTGCCTTCTCATAGAAGCCACTTGCTCTTCTTAGAATGTGTCAAATTGGGGGGAAAAAATACAAATAGAGTAATCATTTCATTAAGTGTAAAATAGACAATTTGGTATCAAATTTGGCCATCTTTACAAGAATTATAAGAAAATGACATTTTTCAATTGACACCCATAAAATTAGACATTTTTGAAAATATCCCATAACTTTTTAGGGACAATGTAATATTTGCATTTTATGTTTTTTATTAATATTTGTAAACATTTTTTTGTTAAAATTGATAACAAATCAATGACACTGCAAAATCCTTAATACATGTGCAATTTCACATATAAATATTACACAAGTTGGTAAACGAGTATTATAAATATTATATAGATCACTGAATATTAACTGTGAGATTTGGGGCTAGTTGGAAAATTAAATTTATTGAAGTGACTAGTGTGGGTGGGGGAAAGCCAAACCGTAACAAAAAGAGTAACGTTATGTAGCTCTATTGGGGTTACAATCCCAATTTAAGTGGCTCTAAATGATATGTTAAGTAAAATGTTAGGTTAAGTAAAAGGTAAAACTAAATGAGCTATCTAGATTGGTGTTATAACTCCAGTATGACTACATAACATTACTCTAACAAAAATGGAAGAAAGTGGTAAAGTCGTAAGAAATGACATTGAAGTGTGGGTCTTAAATTAAATGCGCTTCTTACATGGCATGTCATATTAGCAGTACATGTAAATGTAACTTCTCACTAAGCAATTGTTTGACATAATTTATTTGAAAATTATTTTTTCTCAAATTTAATTTCAATCATATATTTTTTCAATAATATATTTTTATACGTTGACTCATAATTTTTCTATACTTTTTAATCACACATCTTAAAAAAAATAAAATCACTTTTCATCTCTCCTAAACAAAACAAATGATAAGAGTATCAAGCCAAAGCGAGACTTGGCCATTCAAAATACATACATGCACTAGTGTCTTCTATCTAGGCATGTTAAATGGATTATACCTCACATTCCACATGGATTGTGGGATTGGCTTAAACACTATTTGCGTTAAGGAAAAATTCACAATTCAGGCATTAGCTATGCATAATTCAAAAATCAGGTTTTAAGTTTAATTAATGCAAAAATCAGGTAATTATTTATTAATTAAATATAATATAATAAAATCATAATTATATAATTAATGGTCACATGTACATAATCATAGGTTACAACTTATTTATTGATCATGTATTAAATAATTAATGTCACAAATTAATTCAAAATCACAAATCAAAATTTTTATAGGTTACATTTTATTTTATTGGTAGTAGATGAAAAAAAATTATAGGTCACAATTTATCAACTAGTCACATATTTTCAAATTTGTTGGTCGCAAATTATCAAGTTTTAAGGTCACAGTTTATTTTATTAGTCACAAATAAAAAATTATAAGTCACAATTTATCAATCAGTCACGTATTTTCAAATTTGTTGGTCACAAATTATTAAATTTTAAGGTCACAGTTAGTTAAACAGTTGGTCATATATAACCAAATAGCGGGTCACATACGACCACCAACACTACGACATCATCACCAACAAAATTTTCGCCACCAGATCCCATCGACTGCCAAGAAAATATCTTCTCCGAAACCCCCAAGAAAATATCTTCTCCGCCCTCTAAAATCCAAACATCTGGAAGTTTCTTTCTGCGTCAGATTCTCTCTNCTAAAATCCAAACATCTGGAAGTTTCTTTCTGCGTCAGATTCTCTCTTGCCATCTTGCGTTAGATATTTTCAACCCAACATTATCCCTCTTTCCTTACAAATTTGCAAATTCTCCTATTCAGCTACATGCATGCTTTGCTTTCTTGTCAGAATTTTTTTGCTAAAATCTATGAATGCTTAAGCTAGCACAATCCTTGATTATAAATCATGGCACTGTTTTCTCAAATTCACTCAGTGAAACTTGAGATTTTGGATTCCTAGTAGAAGAATTTGGTATGAAGCGAGAAGGAGGTTCCAAAGGATCGTGTTATTACTTCGTGCTTGGAATCCGCAGGGATGCCTTCTTCTCTGACATTAGCTCTGCTTATCGCAAGCTCGCAGAGGCTTTGATCTCTTCATTAAGCAGCGCAGTACTGCTTAAGTGGAGGAGACGGAGCGGTTCCCGCAGCGAGTGCTCCGACAACGGCGGCGACGTCTGACAGAGAGGAAGGCATGAGAAAGGGATGAAGAAGATGGAGAGCAAGGGTAAGAAGAATGAAATAAAATTAGGGTTTTTAATTGAATTGGTGAAAACATTTAATATATAATTATTATGTAATATCTGATTTTTGATTAAATAAAATTTAGATTTGATTTTTGAATTTGTAAAATTAAATGCCTGGTTTTATATAATTTCCTCCTTGCGTAATATGCGATATCATCTTAGTAATTATAAACTTTTTAACATAACTTGCGAAGAGTTAGACCAGTTGGATCGGGATTATTCAAGAATTTATAGAAATAGTTTCATTAAAAAAAAATTTCCTGCTTTTTGACTACACATTCTTCACAAATTCACTATTGAAAACTTTGTTTTGTCAAATAATGGCCATAAAACGGGCACTTAATCATGTGACATAAAATTGGGCTGTATGTACTGAAGTTATGGGTCGGTTGCCCTTCCGTTCCCATAGCATAGAAAGGCTCTCTGCTGCTGGGCCTTTCAATTTCTTCTTAATGGGATTTACTATTGGGCCTTAAGAAATGATATTTCTAACAAATTACGAGCCTGTTCGTGAGGGTTTAAAATCCGATTAAAATTGAAAATATAGTCGTTATTGGGTCTCACTCGTCTAATAAAAGTCAACAATAACGACTGATTTTTCAATTTTAATCCAATTTTAATCTCTACCAAACACCCTCTACATCTATATAGATTAGATAGTTTTCAAGACTTCAACTATTTCTTTTTTAAATGAGAAAATACATTTTAATAATTTTATTTTTATTTTAAATCAATTAAAGGCATCACTTGGAAAAAAGAAATAAGCAATGCATCATAGTGCTACATTCAGTTTACATTTTAATTATAGTGAATTAGATAGAACTGAAAAAATATTTAAAAATTAAACTTAAAGCGTGCCAACTTGGCCCCTGTTTGGCCTTCATTTTCAAATACTCATTTTTTCAAACTTATTTTTAATTACTTATTTTATGGGATTCACAAATTTTCAATCACATATTTTATTAACTTTTATCAAAACTCACTAAAACTTTATTTCTAGTTAAATCAAATAGGGCTTACAACCATAGTGAAAAACTGCTTTTCCTTTTAAAATTACTCAATTAAGCAATTCAAAGTTTTATTCTTTCCCCATTGATATAGAGAAGTGAACAGGTCAAAACATAAAGAACACATTGTATCTAGGCAAGTCAAAAGTATAATGTACAATTTCCTTTTTGACAAAAAGTAGGAAACAAAAGTCAACAAGTCCAATTTTGTGTGCTTTTGGTTCAGATGAACTTGGACCTTGGACCATTTGGTCCAAGTCCAAATATTTCATTAATAAAAAAGAAATTTATTTAAATAATATTAATGTTCCTATTTGGGCTCCATTTTTTAAAATATACGTTTTTTAACTATACATTTTTTAATAAAATAATATTAAAAATTTATTTTTAATGGAGCCTAAACAGAATTTATATATGTGACTCTTTTGTTGGAAATATGGTACAGAAGTGACCAACTTATTATGAGCTTGCTATTTGATAAAATATTGATTTATATGTGTGACATTTTCTCTTGATTGGTAATGTGTTTTAAGGCAAATATTGAATGCAGATTACTGAGTGAGAGCTTTTCAAACCTTCTCCAGTCTACTGCACATGAATCAATCACGCTACACAAATATATTCAAAGACAGATTCAAAAATAGGGAGAACACGCATTGATATATGATTGGATAGTTTGAAAAAAAATACTCAATTATTATTCGTCACATCATTATGTCCCTCCATCCCCGTCTTGAGCAGGTCCAAAGAACATTATTCTTGCTCAAATAACATCCTTCAATCTATTGACTCGAAGTAATAGACATGAACTTCCGAGGGTATTTGATGAATATTATTGAGCGAATAATGTATTTTAAATAGTGATATGATGTTAAAAAGTAAGAAAAAATTATTAATGTGCTGAAAAATATTATTTTATTAAATAATGTGTGGTTGAAAATGAGTTTTAAAAGAATGTGTGCAAACATGAGCTTCAAATGATTTGTTTTCCTTCACCCCTATTATTAGGTCATGTTTGGCCTCATTAAATTAAAATTCATTTTTCTCTATTTATCAACAACACATTTTCAATAAAATAATATTACACGTAAACCTGAAAAACGTTTTCTTATTTTTTAACTATACGTTCTCTAAAAACTTATTATTCCCTTCATTATAATTTGGAATACTGGAGCTCAATATTCCAACGTTTTTTTAGCTAAAAGACTTTTTCTTCTTTTTTAGCCATTATTTGATCATTATTTTTTTTAAAATACTTTTTTTTCTTTTTAACCATATATTATTTAATAAAATAATATTATACGCAAACTTAAAACTTTTATCTCCCGTGTGTGTTCTATTTTTGCATTTACATTTCATTTGAATTTCATTTCGTTTGGCACAAATATGCGTACACATATGATTTAAATAAAAATTTATGCATAAATATGTATAATACATAATTCTTATTATTTCTAGGGAGAGAAACAAGAAATGTGAACGAGTCTCATAAATCAATAGAAAATGATGAAAACAATCATAAAATCAGTTTTCTTCATCAATCTCTCAAATCCGGATCTCTCTGGTTCATCGGATTAATTTCTTATTTTTTTTATTTTTCTCAATTTCAAATCGTAAAATAATTCACAGATCTGAAAGCCAATAAGAGGGGATTTTGATTCAATATTATTGAAAATAATTGTGAAAATGCCGGGACAAGGGGATTTGGAGAGGCAGATAGAGCAATTGATGGAGTGCAAGCCGCTGTCGGAAGCAGAGGTGAAGACTTTGTGCGATCAAGCGAGGGCGATTCTGGTGGAAGAATGGAATGTTCAGCCGGTGAAATGTCCGGTTACTGTGTGCGGAGATATTCACGGCCAGTTCTACGATCTGATCGAGCTTTTTCGGATAGGTGGCAACGCTCCCGACACCAATTACCTCTTCATGGGGGACTATGTCGGTTAGTTTCCCAGGATTTTTGAATATTTGTTGGGGGAAAAAGATGATTTCTAATCCGTATCTGTTGGGATCTTTTAGTTAGTTATTGATGAATTTGATATTTTACGGATTTATTGCTGTATCGTGATTTTATTTTGGCGGTGGTTTTATTGGAAACAAGAAGTAGAAGAATTGATCTATATAAAGATGTCTAAATTATTGCACTGGGTATTGCACGGTGATGCCTACTTATGTTTTGTTGAGATCTGTTACTTGAATTTGAGTGAAAATACCAATACAAGGTGATTACATAGCTGAATATTTCTGTTTTCCGTATTCTTTTTTTAGTTAATAGCTACTGGAATGTATCCTGAAAATTGATGACTTCACGTGCTACTGAAAATGATGACTGAGTGAACTGCTGAGTTGTCTGATGTGTTTTGAGGTAAGGACTACGGTGTAATATGGTCAAGGTAGAAAGGGGAAGTTGATTCGTGATTGAGCAATAGTGGATAGAAACATGCAATTTGATGAATGAATACGATTTGTGTCTTATTTTTGCTTGCGTAATGTTTTAACGGGACTGCAGTCTATTTTATTATGATGCCGCCAAAATAGATGTGAAAGATGTTTAATTTTGTCGGCATTACATATGAGGTCACCACCGCTGTTCATGTATGTCATCGAGAGAGTTGAGACAAATGTTACTGCATGCTTCTACTTCGCTCAGCTTTGCGAGAGGTTTTATTATTAGCCATTTATGGCCCTTAGAAAATCCATTAACTTACTTTTCCAGGAAGCTAAGTTTTTTCCCAGTAAAGTTTAAGTCAGCAGCACGAGTCTTAGTAACATTTATATATACTTGCTCCTTCTCAATGGTAAAGTTTATGAAGTTACAGATGCAATTTGTATTTGTTGATTATTCCCTTACCATAGATGGTAGTGTAACATTCCAATCCAATACTTGTGTAATGCAGATCGTGGATACTACTCAGTGGAGACTGTCACGCTTTTGGTGGCTCTGAAAGTTCGTTACAGAGATAGAATCACAATTCTTAGAGGAAATCATGAAAGCCGGCAAATCACTCAAGTGTAAGATCCGGTCTGCTAATTGTATCAAAGTTATTAACTTGTGCCATAAATGTTGCGAGTCCATGTACTTTTATTGTTTTGTCCCAACTCCCATGTGGACATTTATGATCTATTAATATATAATATATGTTATTCACAGGTTTGTTAGAAAAGTTTATGCTATAGATATGAAACTTAAATCTACACCTTAGTTTTTTGGGTAGTTAGACATTCTAGTATCAGCCTGTATATTTTAGATAGGTTTTATATTTCAAATCATGCATGTCCGAAAAAAAATACAAAAAACAAAAGAAGAAGAAGAAGATGTGGTTACTTCCAAACTTTGCCGAATGATGTACTGGTTCTCTTTGATGTCTGTATGCATCTGCATTTACAATACTAAATTAGACCTCGGAAGGCAGTAGGCAGCTTAGACTGTTGTTTGATGGTTAGTTCTATTCAGAGCAATATCATTTGTTAATTTTCTTGCAATGATTTCTTCTGTTTTGAACCAAATTTTCTATCGTGAACCGATTTTCCTCTCTT
>CAIGRO010250259.1:0-19216 GCA_903798355.1 Fraxinus baroniana
CCCCCCCCCCCCCCCTTTTTTATAGGATAATGTGGATGATACTTGATAGTGTATTATATTGTTATCATGGCTGTTTCTGCATAATTCATGCACCTTCCCTGCTGAAGGATGAATCAGTTTACTGCTTTGCAGATTATTTTCTAATATGCTGTTTCCTTATTTTGTTGGGATATATACATTCTTGTTCTCATCATTTCTGTTGTTATTGGGTGGGGATGGGAGGATGATCAGGTTAACCCTTTCTGATGCGCTGTTTTCTTTATTTTCATTCACAATTGGCCAGAAGATTTGTGGCTTTCAAGGTCGCTGTTCATTGTCGAAGGACATTTGCTTGTGTGCACTGAGGATCTTGTGCAGTTTGGCCCCACTGAGCTTGCATCTTCTAATTATTTTTCACTGGACTCAAGTTGTGCCATTGTTAATATCTCAGAGATGGTAATTTTTTAAAATCCTCCTATCACTGTAGCGTTTATTCATGTTTTATCCTATATTTTAAAGGATTTAAAGAACTATTATAGCTTATTTGAAGTTGTTATCCTTGTGATCTCTCTTAGTTAAATTCCTTTTGAGAGCAGTATAACGCATTGTTTCCTTGGGCTTATTTAGATCCCAAGTTACTTGGCATTTTCCATCCAGTTTTTCGAACTATTGTGAAAATGAGTTTGCTTGGCTGATAAGTCTTATTTTGGTTGTGACCTTCAAATAGAGCTTTAGCAGCTTGAATATCATGTAATTTTGATTCATTCAATATTTTATTCATAGATTGTGTCCAAGTGCAACTCAGCAAAGAAAACTGTTTTTACTTTCCCAGGTAATTGATACTCTGGATGGCCTGTGCGTGACCCTGGCTCTCGAATACACATCAGAGTTACATCCTGTACAGAAAGAATGCATTGTAAAGGATGCTGCAGTTACCAAGAAGCCGGATTCAGGTCCTGTAATGTGGAAACTAAAGTGGTTCTCGAAAGAGAGTCTTCTCAAGTTTGTGGCATTACTGAAGGCAATCCATGCTCAGGCAACTTCTTCGCTATCAGTAAAATGTATATCGTGATTGAAAAAGGGGTTTTCATATATTTGAAAATTAAATTTCTTTGATTCTTTTGGTGTGGGGTGTCTCCATTTCCAGTTTTAAAGTTTGTATTAGTTTGATTTGTTGTAGAAAATATATGGTGTACAGTGTAGTCGTCAAATGAATGTGGATAGTTTTCAGTTATATGGAAGTGCGCTAAACATAAATGAGGGTTACAATTCAGATTTTAGTATTTTTCTTTATGTGGTTTTAGTTTAGAGCATGGAACAATGCTTGATATGTAGCTGGGTAAAGAGCATTTTATCCCAAGCTACAAAAGTCAAGACCGACCACTGAATTTTCTGTCTAGAAATTGAATCTCCGAATTAACGTAGTGCAGTCAGAACCTTGGATCATAGTTAAATGGCCACTTCATAACAAATGTTTTGGTGCTCTAGTGAACTACTTGTTCTTAGGGGTGATAACTTGGTCAAACATTTCGTCGGGTCGTGGGCTCAGTTCAACTCGTGAAGCCCGGCTCGTGGGCAAAAACGGCCATTCGGTGGACTGCCGAAACACATACCAAACGGTTATGTGATCTTTTTATTCAAATTTCTTGAGGATTTTTTGTTTTCCATAAATACATTCAACATACCTTACTTTTTTCACACCCCATGATTTCAACGTTCTCAATCTATATTCTACATTCTACAATATAGTTCTTATTTTTATAGTAGTTCTTTTATTGTGCAATTGTGAGTTTTATTATCTCCATTTCTTATTAGTCTTTTTTTTTTGGGTTCTAATTCTAATATAATTAAATTTATTCTATTTCTACCCATTTCTTCTACATATTATTCCAATTTCTAATAGATTATAGCAGATTGTTGAACACTTGTGAATTTAACAAAATGCTTGGTGCTTCATCAAAAATTACTTTGGCTGCGTCATTAGGTCACGATTTTAGTGGTCTTAATGTGCCGATTCTTAATTATCTGGGTGATGACCACGGGAGTATGAATTCAATTGATTTGGATGATATTAAAGAAGATGAAATACTGACAATAGTTTCAAGAAGAAAACAAAAAATGAAGAAATAAGCTATTAAGCGTTGGTGGTCGTGAATGCAATAGTAGATGGAAAGTTAGAACACAAAGCTCAATGTAAATACTGCAAAAAGATGTGCTTGGCAAAGGGATATCGACACGATCCATCTAAACATGCAATACAAAAATCATATAGTCAAATACGAAGCTTTGGAAACTATAGTATCAACTCCAATTTGGTCCTCATAGTGGTGCAAGTTCTGGTTATGATCTTAACAATTGGATCGATTCTCCAGAGATAATGCGCGAAGGTACAACGATGTTTGTAGTTAGTGGTGAGGTTTTGCTTAGCATTGCGAAAAGTAAACACTTAATCACGTTTATACATATATATATTTCCAACTTAGATACAAATTCTATTACAGAAACACACTATGTTTCCATTAATTTATACATTAAAAAGGCTTCGATGATAAGTGATTTAAGTTAAATTGTAGATAATGAATAAAAAATTATTGCTTTTAAAAGTAATTGAATTTTCTCATAAAGGTTCAGATTTTTATTTTATTTTTAATTTTTAAATGTCGGGTGCGAAGCACAACTATTTTAACAGAATAAATGAACGGACCCAAAAAAAAAAATGATCATTTGCGTAGAGAGGTTGATTTGAGAGCCCAAATGACAAAAGCAAAATGGTATGGACGATTTGCAGGGATGTCAACGGGGCAGGTATGAGACTGGTCGACCATTTCCATCTTTGTCCCGTCGGGTATTTTTGTTATTTTACCACATCCTCGTATCCGGTTAAAACGGAACGGGACAGGGGCGGGGCGGGTCTCCGGCCCATTTATTTTTTATTTTTCCTTTTTATTTATTTTATATCTTTATTTAGTAAATATTGTTACTTTTTTCGAACAACTTGTATTTTCTTTAAAAATGATGATAAATTTTTTATTTTTGTTTGATAAAAAACTTATATTTAAAATTAACTTTAAACGGGTACGGGTACGAGTAGTTGAGCGAGGACTATGTTCTCTTACCCACTCCGAATTCGCTTCGGGGCAATGACCCTTGCCCCATTCCCGTCCCATTTACCCGGTTAGACGGTAATTCCCGTCCCATTCGAGGCGGGGCCTATAGGTATCCGGTTGAATGAATTTATTTTTTGCCATCTCTAAAGATTTGTGCGTTGAAGGTAAACAATAAAAATGCCTTACGCGGTTACCCTTTGGTGGGTATGATTTGTCATTGAAAAAAGAAATTGAAATACTTTTATTTTCCGTGTTTTGATTGTTTTGAATATTTTCATTGAAATACTCGAAACATCGAAAATATGTATTGAGTTTTTGATAGGTTCCCGTGGTGCTGTGCTTCAACTAAAGGATTTCACCTGCTGTTGCTGCTAGAGGCCTATGAGTATGTTGTCCAGTAGAATTGTTAGGCTACAGATGTTGTAAATTGAAGATGTATATGTTTATGAAGTATAGATCTCGATTGTATTGAATAATGAAGCGAATGTTTTGAATTGAGTAAATGAAACAGGTATTTATTCAACAGAGTTCAGTAATTGAATACAAAGGTAATTGAAAAACAATTGATCTGTATTCAATGGATATATGAATGAAGCTATACAATTTTCAGGCTATTATACTCAATGAATGAATTCATATATCTCCCTCATCACAACCTATCTCACTATATTCCCCACAATACTCCTAACTGAATTTGTTTCTAGCAGCTTCTCAACTCTTCTAAGTCCTTCTAGAGCAGGTAGATAGGAGTCCTCATTTTCAAATATACATTCTCTCAATAAAATAATTCTTCACACAAACCAAAAAGTCTCCCTTACCTTTTACCCACATATCTTCCAAAAAATCACTATTATAAAATCTATTCCCGATAAAAATGGAACTCAAACAAACTCTTAGCCCTTGTTTGGTTTTTATTATTTTCAAAATACATTTCTCTTATTTTCAACCACACATTCTTCAATAAATTAATAAAATTTTTCCTTCTTTTTTAGTTATACATTCTGCATCAAAATACTATTTCAAAATGTATTTTGAACAAAAATGCAACTCAAACAGGCTCTTAATCTTGTTTTCAAAAATTTATTTACTTTATAAAAATACCAAACCAAACATTTCAAACACTAGCAAACATTCCCCGAACATTTGATTTGTTGTAGCGTCACCCCTAACATTTCCAAACGTTTTAGAGGAGGGCCCTTTGGACGGTTTTGATCCAAACGTCCGTCATTTGACCACCAAAAAAAAAAAAATCACCATCTTTTTTATCAACTAGGGGAGGGTAAATTCGTTCATACATTTTAAACACTAACTTCTATCTTCATTTTCGAAATTGGAAAGTTCAGGGACGACCCTTACGAAGAGAACAAAAACTTTCAAAAAATTATGCACAATATTGAACTCGCCTGAAGCCAGAGAACTTGACGATGGGGATGTCGGATATGAGTGTCATCTGAGAGGATCACTACCCGAACTCTATGGTACATTTTTGTTAGTGTCGTTGTTGCCAGCTATAGTTAGAATAAAAATTGTACAAAACGTAGTATTTGTGAAAAACCCATATCCTTGCATGTTGGGATTGTTATGAAGAAGTACTAAAATCTATTGTATTTATCCATTTTGTGATTCGTTGTTTGTGGTGAATGCAATAGGTAGGGTTTTCAAAAATTGTATGAAATGGACTGTATGGACAAAATTTTGTAATGAGTGTATAGGGATGTCTATTATGATAACCATATTTGTTCTGATTGGACTTGTGTAATTTTTCCCTTTTCAGGAGAGAGCTCCACTTATTTCACGATCTGATTGAACTATGGTGGGATTCTTTTTCGTAAATCGCGAAATTACATGTATGAACACGGTAAGATCAGCTATCTTGATTACATGGACCCAAATTTCTTCAATCGATTTCTTTTAGACAATACAATGAAGATGTTGGTTTACGGTGAGCTAATAAAATATGTATATAGGCTTGAAAAGAAAAAATTCGTAGACGGGGTCATTTTCTTTAGTACCGATGCAGACTTCATGAATGTTGTGAAATGGCTTGGTCCCACAAGAGTTGCAGATATTTATTGTTTGCCGAAATCAGCAGAAGTATTGGAATTACTGTACAATGAGAATGTACCAACTTGAGTGGTAGTGACTGATATAGAAACTGGTGAGATTTTGGAGAGTGTTAGTATCAACAATGAAGATAGAGAGGTTGGACATAAACTTTTATTTGCAGTTGAGGTTTCTGATGACATGGTAGATGGTGAGGATCTTTATGTGGTTGATGAATTTGAAGAAGATCATTTGCATGAATATGATGGTGTGGATAATAGTGGATTTGGTATATTTTACAATGTGGATGTAGTTGAGGCAGATGTAAGTGTGAATGATCAATATGTGGAACGAACATGTGAGAAGTTAACCTCTGATCTACCATGTTCCTTTGAAAATGTAGCAGAAGTAGAAGATGCTCGAGATACACAGTTTTAGCATCCAAGAGTTGACAATGAAAGGGCTAGTTTTACTGAACCATCAACATTTGAGAGTGTAGCATTCATCTGCATTTAAGGGTGCAATATGAGTAGAAGATCTTGGAAATACACAGTTTAAACAACTTACAGTTGATAAACTATCCATATTTGACTATGGTACAAAAGTAAAAGATGCTGAAAATGTTGGGCCTTCTAATACATCTGTTGACCCTTATATTATAGAAGACATTAATGCTTATAATATTGGCATTAGGTCTCTTGGTCGTAGGTCAGAAGTGGAAGAGGATAATGAGATTGGTCTAGAACATTTTTCAAATTATGAATACGAACATGAAGATATGGAAAATGATAACTAAGATGAAGACACATATTTCAGATTGAGTGAGGGATTTGATTTAGAGGTGGGGAATGCAGGCAATGCCCAACCTCGTGAGCAGAATGAAAATGCAGAGAATAGTGGTACATACTACGAGGACTCTGATGACCTAAGACGCATTTCAGGTGGTGATGAAGCGAGTGCCACAACTAACAACAGAAATAAAGTTTGGTTCAACCCTGCAACTGACATAGAGGACCCCAAATTCAAGATTGGCAAGTGAACTGCAGAATGTTTAAAATTTTAGGGGCTTACGAACAAAGTTTTTTAATAGGTTTGTGGCTTCTTCTGTTTATTTTTACTAGGTTTAGGGCCTGTTATGCATTTCATAATAATATGTTTAAAAGGTTCTCATGTGCTTTACATGTATGAAGTTTGAGAATACAAAATTTGAGATCAGCTATTGTGCAGTACTCCGTGAAGAATGCAAGAGAACGTAGATGTGTGAAGAACGAACCACATAGGATAAGAGTAAGATGTCAAGAGAATTATCCCTGGCAATTGTATGCCTGAAAAACAGCCGGACGAAACAGCTTAATAATCAACACTTTTAGAGATGAACATATTTGCACATTGGTCTGGAAAAACAGTAAGGTCCATGCAGGCTTCCTGGCCAAGAAATACCTACGTAAGTTCATGTTGGATACTAATTTGTTTATGAGTAGCTTCATGGAAACTGTGAAGCAGGATTGCATGTATGAAATATTCAAATATCAATTTTATAGAATAAGGGTAAAATGTGCAGCTGTTATGAATGGACTCGTTTAGGAACAGTACAATCTTCTATAGGACTATGGTGAGGAAATGAAGAGAACTAATCGTGGAACTATAGTGCAGGTTGAGGGAACATAAGGTGTGTTTAAAAGAATGTATGTATGCTTAGGAGCTTGTAAAGAAGGTTTCAATGCTGTTGTAGGCCTATTATAGGACTAGATGTGTGTTTTTTGAAGAGTGCACATGGAGATCAATTATTGGTAGCAGTGGGGATTGATGGTGATAATTGTATGTTTCCAGTTGCTTGGGCAATCGTGGATGCAAAAAATAGAGCCAATTAGACTTGGTTCATAGAAGTTTTGGTATTTAACATAAGAATGTGTAATAGTAAGGCTTGGACTTTCATTTTTGACAAGCAAAAATGATAGGTTGAAGCCCTGAATCAATGATGTGGAGGTGCAGAGCACAGGTGCTGTGCTAGACATTTGTATAGTAATTTCACTCTCAAACATAAATGCTTAACTTTGAAGAGTTTGTTCTGGGTTGCAGCCAAGTCTACTGCTGTACCAGAATGGAATGCAGTTATGAATTAGATGAAAACAGTTAATGAAGAAGCCTCCAATTAGTTTAGTGAGAAGCCAACAGCTTAAGGGACAAGATCCCATTTTCAGGAACATGCTAAGTGGGATATATTGTTGAATAACATTTGTAAAACCTTCAATGCCTCCATTGTAATAGCTAGAGGGAAGCCTATAATCACAATAATGGATAATATTATGCATCAACAAATGACAAAGATGAATGCAAAGAGGGAAGCAGTTCAAAGGATGGATCATCCATATGGTCTAAAAATTGTAGGGATGATTGAGCATGCTAAATAAGATGTCGGTTCATGAGGGCAAATTATGCAGGTAATCAAAAACTTGAAGTTCGCAACACTAATGGTTTGAGGTGGAGTGCGGATTTGGTGAGGAATGAATGTGCATGTAGGAAATGGCAATTGAGTGGAACTCCTTGTGCACATGCCATTTCTTGTATGCTATCAAGGAAAATAGAATAGATGAATATGTAGATGAATATCAAACGAAGGAGACATATCTAAAAGCATACAGTTTTGTGATTCATCCAATGCCAGGACCTGAACTTTAGCTTGATTTGGGGAAAAATCCATTGAAAAGATCTGAGTCTGAACCACTAGTTGGAGTTAAAATGACATGTAAGAGGTGTGGAGAAACTGGACACAATAAGAGAACATGCATTGCACAGATGCAGCCTCCTGAAGCACCACAGACACATAAGCAGAAGGGAAAGAGAAGTGCAACCACCTCAACAGGAAACAACCCACCCAAAAAACGGTCCAAAGCAGTGTAGTCTTTATGTCGCTGAAAACTAAACTTGTGCATATGAAATATGAACTTGGAATGTAATTGATGTTTTTGAATCTGTAATTCTGGCATTTCATTTTGATTCTACTATTTATTAGTTCTGTGATATATTGAATTTCATAATTTTATATGAGCAATGTATACACTTTTTGAGGTGCATTTGTAATGAAAACTGTTATTAAAGTTATGGGGTGTTTTCTGTAAGCAGTTTAATAGGTACGGGGCTTTTTCTACCATTTTAAAAAACGTTGGGAGCCTTTAACTCAACATGGACAAAAGATTTGTGGTTTTTACTGCACCATGTACTTAACATTTGGGGTGTCAACCACATGCAAAAAATAGACATATACAGAACACTACAGCAATTAGAACTGCATTTTACACCCATTAACTTAGGTACACTATTACCAAAGGAAGATTACAGATGCAAAAAAAACCTCTTAAAACCCAACACAGATTTAACTATAGATCCACTTTATAATAATTCCATAGACAAACCCACAAATCCAAATCTTCCATACACCACCTCTATTCAAACGGAGTTGCCTAATTTCAACTTCCATCTCTCACCTCGACTGTAGAAGACCAATTATTAGCTCCCTTAATCTTTGACACGTCTGGGGATCCCACCAAAGAAAGAATGTACAACCTTGTAGATCCATTCCACGTGGACATGTAAGAAATCGTCTGCCTAGGTTCAAATTGGTCCACAGTGTCTTCATCTGAGCAAGGGTTCCGCAATTGCAAACTGGTATCTCCATTTCTTCTACCTTCAATTCAGTATGCTAATGAGGAGTGAGAAACTCATAATTTATTATAGTACTATACTATATTTGCAGGGAAATAAACTATAACTTATTTGGAGGTTAGTATTTAAAGTGTATAGACGAATTTACTCTCTTAATTTGGTAAAAAAATGGTCAATCTTTTTTGGATGGTCAACTGACGGACGTTTGGATGGAAACCATCCAAAAGAACCTCCTCTAAAATGTTTGAAATCAAAGATTCCAGAAAAGTCTACTAGTATTTGAAAGGTTTGGGGATATCGCTGCAATTATCCCTTATTCAAATACTCATTTTCAACCATATATTCTTCCAATAAAATAATTCTTCACATAAACCAAAAAAAAATAATAAATAAATAAATCCTTACTTTTTACCCACACATCCTCCAAAAAATCACTATTATAAAATATATTCTCGATAAAAATGGAATTCAAACAAACTCTTAGCCCTCGTTTGGCCTCTATTATTTTCAAAATGCATTCTCTCTTATTTTCAACTACACATTCTTCAATAAACTAATATTATACATAAGTCCAATTTTTTTTTTTAACCATACATCCTCCATCAAAATACAATTCCAAAATGTATTTTGCGCAAAAATACAGCTCAAACATGCTCTTAATTTTGTTTTCAAAAATGCATTTACTTTATAAAAATACCAAACCAAACATGTTTTGAGTATCTTAAAATAGCTTGATAATATCAAACCCCCTAATATTTGCAAAATTATGTAACTTTTCAAATGAATATTCTAATTACATAAATGCTAACATTTGTAATATGGCAGAAATAAAATTAATAATTCATGAGAAAGCTGATGGAATCAGCATATTGGCCACTTCAAGAACATGAAAGGTAAATTGATATCTACTGAAATTAAAATAACTATCAGACTAAAAAATGTTGAATGTAAATTATAACTTCAAAACAATGTATACAGTAGATGAAATATGTTCTGCTTCACTTGAAAATGGAACAAATATTGCATTGGATTATACCGTAGAACTCTAGGCTTTATCATACTACCTACCTGTCTGTATCACCTAACTCGGCTGATCAGACGAAACAATTAGACTGTCAAAACAGGGCCAATGCTAAAGGCACAGATGAAAATGTAATATCTGGATCGATCTCTGCTCATAAATCAACTTCTTGCTGTAATCCAGACGGTGCAGAGAAAATATTGCACTACGGGAAAGTCGTTCTATCTCCTGCTCTTTTTTGGTTTTAGTCTCTTGATAGCCATAAATGTTACTGCAGCTGACAGAGAATACCTTCACAAGACAAAAATCAGTATCAGATAAACAGTGTACCACTTTTTCACTCGTGCTGCAGAAGTTAATAGATAGGTTTATTGTATTGGTCAATAATGAAAAGATCACGTCACTACAGTTGCCAATTAGAGGTCAATGAGAAAATCTTCATTCAGATAATCTTTCAACTCAATATTCCAAATGTAACCATTTGCAGATTCTACTTTGACCCTAAATTTCAGCCTGGATGCCAGGTTTCATCGTGGAAAGAGAGAAGGGAATTAAGAGGCAAGGAATTTAGTTTCTCTCGCCAACTATAAAATTCAAGTAATAAATAACATCAGTTAAATAATTAACCCTGAAGTTCCACTTTCTAATTGTGTTCGTAATTAATTTCCTTGTTTCCTATGGAAAAACGAAAGGTTCATCATACTATTTCCGTTAATTTTGCTAGCTGAGAAATGTGATAGAACTAGATACTTAAATAGTGAAAGCATAGGGTACAAATGAGGGTGTGCATAAGATGATAACCAATATTGGAAATGAAAGCAGGCATGTAAATGCAAGAGAATGCATAGCAGCAACAAACAAAACTATCCAGAACAATTCCTTTCCTTTGTTATGTTTCTTATACAATGCATACAGTCATTGAACTCGTAAGTCGCAACTGAATGAATAGAAGTGACCAGACAACCTAAATACAGCACAAACAGGCTGCATAGGAGTGATGTGGTAATGCCCAAAAAATATGTAAGAAGAACTATTCAGTTGAATGATGAATGACACCGTGTGATATGTGAGCAGGAGATCCTATGAGTTCCAAAAAAGGCTCAAGCATCACCATGTGCCAACAAGCATGAAGGTGAAAACAGGAACAGTTTTTCTTTGATACGACACCAGGAAAGGTACATCTGACAAGGGGAAAACAGTTTATAGATGGACATCTTTGCTATGTGGCATAAAGTGAAATCTTAATCCAATTCATTTCAAGTGCATACCGAGGTGGAAGATAACATCTAGGCATCGGAAGCATCCAAAACTATCATTAAAATCCTCCATAAAGAACAACAGATTGAAGTGGATTGTGAAAACTGATACAAGAACAACTCTCAACTATGTGCAGAGAATTATGTCCTCCAAAATTTCAACTATTTTTCACATAACATGAAACGAACCATTCATCTTAAAAGCGCTAAAAGTAGAACTTCAGTGTCGGCTTTATCGGATCAATTCACCTGGATATCATTCACTTCATGTCCTAACATTTCGGCTTTAGCTGTGCAGTCTTTTAATACCAGAAATCGTTTTTTTTTAATCATCTTACTGCACGTGAAATCTTGAATCCCAGACAAAGGTGCAAATGAGCCAGCTCAACTATTTTTTGGAAGCTCAAACTCGGATTGATGTCTAGAATGGTCCTAAGAAATGTCAAACTAAGCTAGAATGAGGTCGTGATAAGTTGAACTCAAGTCATGCCTTAGCAACTTAATTAATTTACGCCAGTATCTGCTATTTATTAGCTTGTAGAGATGAGATAGATGCGAACTTGAAATATTAACAAGCTAAAATCACTGCTTGTTTCATTCAGGCTAGGCTCGCTCAGTCTCGAGCCAAACTAGGCTTGAAACGGCTATTACACGAGCTGAACAAAACCATCATTTTTTAAAGGGGAAAGTTAATCACCTTCATGGAGGCAATAAGATTTGGCTTAAAATTTGTTAAGATGGCTTGGATTATTATATTATCAGATTCACCATTCTTTTCATCAGAAACTTTCTAAAAAAACCAATTAACAAAGTACACCAGCTTGACAAACACTGGTAGACATGAAGTTAGGTTTTAGCTTTCTCGTTCCTAAATATTTGGAACTGTCAGGCACCTATATCTATGGAGAACCAGTGCACTTACAGACTTTCGAGAAAAAAATATTCTTAACTTATTAGCCAATGGTGAAACTAAATTAAAAATAAATTGGTCAAGCAGATATCATTAGTAGAATGCACTGACAGAATAAATTGACTGACTTGCTGAAAATTTTACTCAGCTATGATGTGGAAGTGTTATCTTCCATTATCCCCATGTCAAAACCAGATGGAAAATATTAAATCCCTGTTCGGGCTCCATTTTTGTGGAAATACATTTCTCTTTCTTTTTTTCAACCACACATTTTTCAATAAAATAATATTACATGTAAATTCAAAACTCTACTTTTTTTAACCACATTCTCCAAAAAATCACTATTTCAAAATACATTTTTCCCAAAAACCTATTTTTAATGGAGCCCAAACAGGGGCTAAATAAATATCATATCCAACTCATGAAAGAATGTGTCAAAACAGTAAGACTGCATGCCTTCATATCCACAGATTTGAAAAAGTTAGGAAATGAGAGTACCATGTCAATGTATAATTTAGATGGTCCTGCGGCATTACTGAACTACGAATAAGTGTATTAGCATCCTTTGGAACAGGGTACGGACTGCTGGGGTTGACATTATCATTGATATCTTCAATGTATAGTGTGTTCTCCGGAAGTCCACAAGCATGAGCTATAGCAGGCACATCAACATAAAACCACTGAGCGGCACTGGGATCATTTGCTGGAACAAATATGCTTGGCTTCTCACTGCCACGTACAACTCCAAGAACTTCTACAGAGTTAATAGCTCGAGAGAACTCCTGAAAGATTCAATATATTGTAACTAATTTCAAACAAAATTCACCATTTAGCATCAAATAAAGACATCACAGAACGTTTTGACAACCTCAACAATGATCGGCTTCTTGGACCAAAAGCGCCACCAAGAGCTTTCTGCACTCTCTTGAGCAGGGGTGGATGCTCCACTTGACCGTTCATCATCTTCTGAAACTTTTAATGCCTTGTCTCTCCAACTCCGTGGGACCCATCCTCTATTTACCAATATTGGTGTCTGCAAGCTGAAAGAAATTTTAACCACACAATGAGAAAGCAGTGAGCACCATAAAAAAATGACATGAATATCTTGTAAGAGAACGTGATCGATCAACTTCCTTCATAAATTTTGAGGAAACATAAGTCATATGAAGATCTTTTAAAATGCGCACTCTTTATTCATTTGAATCTAACTACCTAAAACATATTTCTCTCTTTATTTTAACTCCTCTTTCATCCCTTATTCTTACTAAGAATATGCACTTAGGTGTGTTTCATTGCAAGCTTGGAACTTACAAGGAAAGAAAATAATTTCTAGGAACTTATTTGCATGAAAATTGTCAATTAAATTGGCTTAATTTTCAACCTAGAAGATGTTGTACTCTTCCGTAAAGTTGAGTTTTCGAAAAGTGTGAATTGCCTAGAAAATAAAAACTTACCCTCCCAACCCCCACCCACCCCCAAAGAGAATATTTTCTTTATTTTTGAGGAAAACATGGTCACGTGACCAATTTTGGAAATATTTTCATGGTAAAAAATGCAATCAAACACCCCAAGAGTAGGAACTTGAGTGGAAAAAGGGCATTTTCCATGGAAAATAAAGCCAATTAATACACCCTTATTGTTAAGTGATATATGGTTTTAGAAGGAATTTTATCTGAGTAATCAATATCCATAAGCTCGTGACCTCAGAATCAGTTCCCAAAATCTTACCTGTTAGGATCATCAGGGATGGGCCGAAGGGGAGTAATGAGGTAGTATCCATTTTCAGTCACTCCAGAGATACTTCTTGAACGTGGGCCAACATATATCGACTTCTTCTCATCAAAAAATCCTCTACATTGTACTCTCCTGAACTCCAGAGGGTCAAAGTTTCCACTAGAAATTGCAATCTCATTACTCTTAAGTGGTTCAAGTCCTAGTCTATTCTGCCTAAACTCCAGCATTTTTATCTGCAGAAACAAATTTGTAAATATACATTGCGAATCTTTGCAACTAACTAAAATACAGGACCCGTATCAGACATTAACTTTATTAATTTTGAATCTAAAAAAAATGTACAAACAAACATGTCACACTAACCATAATTCAACAACAACAAAAAAAGAGTAAAACTCTAACCTTGTCTTGTCTTCTGAAGATTTGCCAAGTGCCAAGGCCAAAAGTGATGGCTCCTGGTACAAAAAGCAACACCTTTGACCATGTAGATCTTTCTTTGTTTGAACCTAATCGACATAATGACACAAAATGCAGAAAGTCCAGATCATTTTAAAGAAATATTCTCAAATTAAAATCTAAACGTAGAAAGACCCAAATCTTTGGGATAAAAAAGTATATATACCTTGAGGTTGCTGAGGGACAGTGGAGATACCGGGGCCTGTAGTAGAAAATAGAGAGGAAGGAGGAGGAACCCACTTGGATAAATTGATAGGTCGGAGATTTCTTTCTATTGTTCTGGAAATTGAAGCTGCTGCCATTTCGAAGATTATAAATCCGACATCTGCAACGGGCCAACGGCAATTTGTCACTTGTAGAATGCAAAATCAAAGGGGTTTAATGCAAAAACCTCTGAGGGTTTCGGGGGCGAGGTAGTTTGGCCTGTGATCGGTTGCAAAGTTGCTATTGAGGGTTAAAAATGTCAATATACACTATATTTTCAACCGGGTTGAATTCACCGATGACCAACCAAATTTATACCACCCAATTTCAAATAATGTTTCATTAAGATCATCCAATTTCATATAACGTTTCATCGTGGCTACCTAATTTCATTTCATTATTTTCATTAATTTCAAAATGCGTGAAATAATAACTTTTTAATTAAGATTTTATTTAAAAAAACATTTTTAAAATAAAAAACTTTTATTTTTGTTTTTAAAAATTTATTTTGTACATATAATACAAAATTACCATTTTATTCATTTTAAAAATTAGTGAAAATGATGAAAAGAAGTGAGTGGCCATGACAAAAAAACTATATTAAATTGGGTGGCCATAGTGAAATAAAATCGAATTGGGTGATCATGATGACACTAAATATAAAATTGGATGACAATAGTTAAACAAAATTAAATTGGATAACCATAGTGACACTAAATATAAAATTGGGTGGCCACCAATATATTTAAACCATTTTCAACGTTATTCTGGATCGTTATTGATCTTTAGAAATTTTCAAATAGTCAAGATCGTTATTCCTAACTTGTCATTCCATTTAAAATTAATGATTTCAACAATATGGCAAACGAAATCGTTTGAGAAATTCAAACAGACCAGAGTAACGAATGGAAGACA
Source organism: Fraxinus baroniana (assembly GCA_903798355.1). Lineage (NCBI taxonomy): Eukaryota > Viridiplantae > Streptophyta > Magnoliopsida > Lamiales > Oleaceae > Fraxinus > Fraxinus baroniana. The sequence continues at coordinate 15,289 of CAIGRO010250259.1, forward strand.
ACTGATAATTGTAATTTTACATTTATCCAACTATCAAAAGTGGATGTTTGAGAGTTATTTTATCGCATTGCTACTTAATCTTGGTTAAATATTTATTGTTCAGAAGAAACTCGATGTGTAAAGAATTGAAAGATGCCCTCACAAAAATAGAAGGGACTTGAGTTGAACCAAAGAGAACGTTCGTGGACTAATGTTAATTGAGAAGCAAAGTTTTAACATTTCGCAATCTCAACCCATTGATTCATATCATAAAATTTAGAGTCAGCATGTGTACTACTCATGCAGTCTCAACCCATTGAATCATATGATCGCTTGGTTAGGGGACATACAAGAATTTATTTCCTAGTTCAATTAGGTTTCTGCATGAAAGGAGAATATGACATGAGTTTTGCCCAAATCTTGGAACTACTAAAGAGAATTTTCTAGCATTCAAGAAGGGAGAAGAAGCTTTTGATTCATAAGCACATAATCATACACAAATTTAATACCTTCACTTGAATTTTGGAAGAAGATTAGTACAAGAAGATCATTGTTGAAGATATTCACGCGATTCATGAGTTTTTTTTTTTTACAATTTAAATAGTTGTTTTTTTTTACAATTTAAATTCGGGTATTGTATTATTATTATTATTATTATTATTATTATTATTATTATTATTATTATTATTATTATTATTTCAAATCGTGTTTGTGTAATTTTATGAAGTCGAAATTGTATAACACTATGAAAATGATGATCATATTTTTGAAGTTTTAATGTTAATTTCAAGATTCATGTTAATTACTTGTGTCGGCTTGAATGGTTTTTCCTATTAATGCTTTCAATTATTTGAAGTATGACTGAATATATTTGTGATTTCTATTTTGTTAAGGAAAAAAAATAAGAATTGTAGTACCTAGTAGCAATCATTATAGAATCCGTTAATAGATAAAGATAAATCGCCATATTTTGCATGATCTTATTTTGAATGTTTTGAGACTTAATTCTTTTTCATGTATTCACATCTGTATATAAACCATTATATAATATCATTATGTAACATTATTCTCAAATGGTAGACACAAAAATTGAATTTTATTATGAAAAGAGAGGAAAAGAGAATAGAAAATAAAAATCAATAAACTTGTTTATATTATAATGAGAACCAAACCTTTATATTTATAGGGAATGATTGCAGATACAATGATTATAATTTGTAGGNAGAGGAAAAGAGAATAGAAAATAAAAATCAATAAACTTGTTTATATTATAATGAGAACCAAACCTTTATATTTATAGGGAATGATTGCAGATACAATGATTATAATTTGTAGGTCTGGAGGGATATAATTATCATTCACTAATAAATTTATCACTTACAATACTATCTCTTGAATTGTCACATTACAAAATATTTGTCTCGTTAAAACCTTGTTTGATAAAAATTCAATAGGACAAAAAATCAAATGAAGGAAAAAAAAAAGTATAGTTATTTTGGAGTATTAAAGATAAATGATGCTTCATTGAAACATTGTTAGAAAAATTGAGTGGGATAAAACTTAAGCAAAGGAAAAAGAGTGTAACTACTCCCCCCTAATGTTGATCACTGAAAATATTTAATCGACGCATTTCAAACTTGTGAACCAATTTTTTGAATGTAGATATGGGTAGTGATTTTGTGAACAAATCAGTCACATTGTCACTTGAGAGAATTTGTTGAACATCGATGTCGCCATTCTTTTGAAACTCATGTATATGAAAGAATTTTGAAAAAATATACTTTGTCCTATCACCTTTGATATAACATGTTTTGAGTTGTGCAATACAAACAGAACCTTCTTCATACAAAATTGTTGGATTATTTTTTGTTGAAATTCAGATATGATAAGTCATGTTCCTCAACTATACACATTAGCAACCTGCTTCGTGGATTGCAATAATTTCAAAATAATTTGAGGATGTTGCTGTCAAGAATTGTTTCATAGATCTCCATGATATAGCTGTTCCTCCATGTGTAAACACGTATTCCGTTTGTGATTTAGCTTTATATAGGTCGGAGAGATAACCAGCATATACATATCCTACTGAAGCAGATACCGACTTTTGAGAATAAAATAATCCCAAATTAATAGTATCCTTCAGGTAACGAAAAATATATTTAATATTATTCCAATGTCATTGTGTTGGTGTAAAGTTATATCTCGCAATAAAACTTAGGGTCTATTTTATAGGCAAATGTGGAAAGAAATTTAATTCCATGTTAATTGAAAAATAAAAACTCACCAAACTCATAGAAATTCGTTTTCCATGAAAACAAATAAATGTAGCTTAAAGTGATTGTACCTTGAGATTCGATTTCCATTTTCATGTTGCTATCAAATAGCCAAAGTGAAATTTGTTTTCATCGGATATGATATTTTTCATGGAAAATATGGCAATCAAACAGGTCTTACAAGAAAAGCTATATCGGGTCGAGTATAGTTTGTAAGATAAGTTAATGCTCCAATTGCATTAATATATGGTACTTTAGGACTAAGCATCTTTCCCCCATCTTTAAATGGACGAAAATGATCTTTTTTCACATCAAGTGATCGAATAATCATAGGTGATGCCAATTGATGTGCATTTTCCATATAAAGTGTTTTAACACTTTTTTGTATATGTAGATTGATGAACAAATAATTCTTCTTAAAAATGTTCAATCTACAACTTGAAACAAAATTTGATTTTTCTCAAATCTTTCATCTCAAATTCATTTTTCAAATAATTTGAAATTTTGTTGAGCTCTTCAAAAGTTTCAATTAAATTTAAATCATCAACATAAACTGCCGCAATTACAAATCCAATATTTATTTTCTTTATGAAAACACATGGGCAGACATCATCATTTTTATAGCCTTCTTTCAACAAATATTCGCTAAGGCGATTATACCACATGCGTCTGGATTGTTTCAATCCATATAATGATCTATGCTATTTAATATGGGCAGATATCATCATTTTTATATCATACTTCAACAAATATTCGCTAATGCTTCGGATTATTTCAATCCATATATTGATCTTTGCAATTTAATTGAGAATATGGTTCTCGAGCAAGAATCAATATATGTCACTATCAAGTGAACCATAAAATAGGTAGTCACTACATCCATAAGGTGCATATCGAACAATTTTGGTTTTTGTGAGAAAACTTGAGCTATGAATCAGGCTTTGTATCTTGTAATTTCATCATTTTCATTTTTCTTTCGTACAAAATACATTTATGTCCAACAAGGATTACATTTTCAGGTAACACTTTCCGTTTCTCTAAGAAATTTAATTCTGCCTATATGACATCTTTATGCTTTGACCAATCATTTCTATGTTGATAGTTTTTAACAGAATGTGGTTCAGGCTCCTTATTTTGCATAATATCAAGAGCCGCATTAGAGGCGAAAAATATTCTCTATAACAACATTATTTTGTTCTCATGATTTATGAGATAACATATAATTTATTGAAATCTCGTTATTTTCGGACATTTGTCATTCTCCAAGAATCATATTTTCAATATTTGATTGATCAACATTTTCTAATATTACTTCTTCTGAAATTTTAGGTTAGTTTTTCTCTTGTACTTTTCTTTTTTGGGGTATAGAATATTTTGAGCCAACTAGTCGACCATGCTTGTGGCGTATTTGAGATTAATTTGCTACAACAAATTGTCCTATAGGGACATCAATTTTTATAGAAATATGTTATGTTGATATAAATGACTTTATCACATTTCTTGTGTCAACAAATACATCTGATAATTGATTTACAACTCTTTGCAAATGAATGATTTTATATTGGTATATATATGGTTTTATCACTTTTCTTGTGTCAACAAATACATCTGATAATTGATTTACAATTCTTTACAAATGAATGATTTTTTTAACCTCTTGTTCACATTGATTGCTG
>CAIGRO010250265.1:0-11236 GCA_903798355.1 Fraxinus baroniana
TGTTGCATGTTTGTCTCCAAATAACTCATTCGATGCTTTTGACAAGAACAAAGTGATTCGACTATGTCAGTATTATCCTGTTGATTTTGATGCTACAGATATCTCAGAACTTGACGATCAATTAGATATATATATATATTCTTGACATGCGCACATCCGAAGATTTTGAAGGATTACAGGGCATTAGTGATCTTGCACAGAAGTTGGTTACGAAGAATAAACATGAAGTGTATTCATTAGTCTACAAGCTTGTGAGACATTAACCTTAGTTCTTCCCGTGGCTACTGCTACAGTCGAGAGATCATTTTCTGCGATGACTTGTGTAAAAAATCGAATCGGAGATCAATGGTATGAGATTGGTGCAATTATGTAAAATACAGCTCCAAACGATGAGGGATAATGGATGGGATTTTTTTTTGAAATTGTTTGTTTGTTTTGTGAAGTTTATGAGATCAATGTTCCCAATATGGATGATGTGTTCATAACTCTAGGTTGTTCACGATGTGAGACAGTGACAAATTTGCATCATTATCGTGTAGAAATGTTTTATGCTATCATTGATATGCACTACAGGAGCTAAATGATTGTTTTTCTGAGGAAAATAGTGACTTGCTCATTTGTGTTGCGTGTTTCTCTCCAAATAACTCATTTGATACTTTTGACAAGAACAAAGTGATTCGACTACATCAGTGTTATCCGATAAATTTTGACACGGCGGATATCTCAAAACTTGATTATCAATTAGACACATATCTTCTTGACGTGCACAACTCCGAAGATTTTGAAGAATTACAAAGCATTAGTGATATTGCACAGAAGTTGAACATGAAGTGTATCCATTAGTCTACAAGTTTGTGACATTAACCTTAGTTCTTCCTGTGGCTACTACTACAGTCGAGATATCATTTTCTACGATGACTTACGTCAAAAATCGTCCGCGCAATCGAATTAGAGATCAATGGTTGAATGATAGTTTGATTGTATATATTGAGAAAGATGTATTTGACAAGATTGAAAATAATGTAATTATAGAACGTTATCAAAATATGCGAACATGTAGAGAACAATTGTAATAAAATATCTCTTACTTTAAGGAAGATCAGATGATGGAGATGCAATTTTGATAACTTCTGCTGATGGGGCACTCCACCATGGTCTTGATATTGAAGTGGATGAAGATTCTTCTGACAGGGACTTATTCCCACTGGATGGGCCGCAAACTATAATAGTTTGGGTCCTGCAGATGAACCATACGTGGGGCAGGAGTTTGAATTTGAAGCAGAAGCACGTGCATTTTAGTATGCATGCACACGAGTGGGGTTCATCATCCGCGTGAGCAAGCTTTCTTGATCAAGGCGTGATGGATCTGCCATTGGTCATGCACTTGTTTGCAATTAAGAGGGTTTCAGAATGCCTCGCAGGCATGAGAAGGTTGTATGGCAATGGCCGAAACAGGGCGATGATTTTAGTTGGAAAAGTAAGCTCTAGAAATTAGGTTGTCACAAAATTTGTTTAAGGAGCATATTCATCCTCTATATCCCGGCAAAGGCCGTAAGGATCTAATCTACTATCAATATCATGTAAGTACCTGCTTGCTTAGAAGTTCTGACAGTGCATGTTCGTTAATATTTTCTACGTTTTGCTTTTTTTTTCTGGGCACTCAATGGTTATTTACATAGCTACATCCTTGTATTATTGATGAAAAATCATGACCTCGTAACATAATGCAGTTTTGGAATGATCTCGGTAAAAATTATGCCAGTAATGCATTATGCAGTGATGTCTTCATTAGAACTTCAATTTTGAGAGTCGTGCAAGTGTTATTGCAGTGTTGGATGACAAACTCCATTGAACTGCTCTTTCATGGCAGTGAATTAGTATCTAAACCCTGAGAACAAGTCAATTGAGGGAGGCAGGAATCAAGCGGCACCTCTGAATAGGGAGATATACGTTAATGACTCCAAGAAAAATGCTTGATTTGCTAGGGTAATTAGGTCACTATATGAATATAAAGTGTTTAGAAATAAAAATCCAGGACTCTGAATTTGTTGTGGTATACCTATTTATAATCGTGTACAACCTGAACAAACTTTATCTTCAAGTAAAAAATAGCTAACGCTTAGTTCCCTATAAATTCATTAACTGGAAATTTTTTTAAGGGAATGCCAAATCTTTACCTACCTAAAAAGACGTGAAATTTAAAACAATAATTTACTTTTCATTTAAGTAATGTTATTGTCATTTCTAAGTTACTTTGCTCCATCAAGTACTTCATAAAAAGCTTACGAATATCTTTAGAATGGTTCCTGTTCTCTTGTTGATAATTTATTTTAGTAAACTGTATTTTTTGGGTAATCATTCATTTGCTGGCTAGAATTTCGAAATATTTGTCTTTCCGTGTTTGTAGCACATTTATCGTGTTCACATATCTTGTTGGTCTTATGAGGATTACAATTTCATAACTGAATCCATTCTTTGGATTATGTTGTGTAAAGTATGTAACGTATTGTTTGGACCAGATTTGTTAAAGACGATGCCAATTATAGATTCTAGGTCCAGTGGTTTTTGCCTATTGTTGTCTATTGAACTCCAGTACTCTAACCAACAGTGTTGTGTTGCTTTAATGCAAGGATTTTCACATTTTAGTGTTCATTGCATCAGAGCGATTAACTTCTCTCCACGAGGATACATGTGCACTGTTAGTTTTTCTCATCCTCCTTGTGTTTATAACTTTTTGGTATATAGTTCTGGAATAAAAGATGTCTGTAGATAACAAAAAACTGGTGTATGGTAGCTTGGTGGTGGTTGTTTCTTGATTGTANGCCTTAGTGGGAGCTTTGATTAGTTAGTTTTCTTACTTTCTTCAGAGTCATGTTTACACTTATATCATTTCATTGAACTGCTCTCGTGTTTTTGTGTATTCAAACTGGTGAATAAAATTGTAAGAACTTCTCAAGTGCAGGTTATTGTGTAGTTAGCATGCACAAATCTTTTTCTGGTCCTTTTTTTGGTGATATTTGAAGGTATACACGAGTGTTATGGGATAATTTTGTGTTGCTAACAACTTAGTGCAAATTAGACAGTGTTTTTGCTTCCAAGGCATTATTTTAAGTGGTCTTATTGGCCAGTTGTTTTGTGTTTCCTTTTTCCTTTCAGGTCAAGCTCATCCACCTTCTCTTTGATGTAACTTTCCTATCGAACAATTATTTTTCTCTGCTGTGTTTGCTCGAACATAATCTGGTTTTATAATATACAGTTTTGTGTTCCATTTGTGCAGAATGAGCAAGATAAAATCCTGGAGCTTACACAGCAGCTGGCCATTGAGAAAAAGTAAGTCAACTTATAAAAAGCAATTGGAAAGGATATATGAGCGTATCGAAGAACACAATCAATCTCTTTCAAAGAAGATTCAAGCCATCATGGATAATGTGAGGGAGATGGAATCAAAAGAGAAACAAATGATAGATAGGTTTTGCACGTCGTTCAAGAAATACAAACGAGATAAAGTACACAAATTGCTGAGTGTTGAAAATTTGCCCCCCATTTTTGTATATAGATTGGAATGTTCAACTCAGTACACATAGGTTCCTCGCTAGTTCTTTGTAAAATTAATTGTAGGACTAGGGGATGCAGAATGAGAATTTGCTTGCACTCTCTTTCGATTGAGGGGGTTGTTCGCAGTTCTTCGGGAATTTGATATTTCTGTCAGTTTTGCGTAAAATTTGAAATTAGTTCTCTAAAGCGCGTGTTTTAAACTTGTGAACTAAGAATTACTCAATAATGTGGAGATCATATTTTTAATTTTATATGTGTGAAGGAAAATATAGGGAGAAACCCTATTGCGCGTGCCTTTTTTATGTTTTTTTAATGCAGTTCAATGCTTTTTTCCTTTAATTATTACGCAATTTTTAAATTGATTTAAAATTTTAAAATAAGATAACACCTTTTAATGCTCAGACAGAAGCTTGGCCTCACACTTCGTCGCATTTTACGCTTTTTAGAACGCTGCTCAATTCCAAGCAAATATAACAAAGGCAATCATCTATTGGATAAAGAAAGAGCAAGAGTAAAGAAAGCAGTTATTCAAATCCATAAAAATAAAAAATAGAATAGGAATTGTCAATACACTCCACATTAGGGTTTTTAATGTACAAGAGTGGTGGAGTTCTTGCAAAACACAACATTGCAAAGAAAAAAAAAATTAGGTATTGATTTAAATCTGGCTGCTCCGAGCTAAAATACGATGGTATTGCAATATATTTACAAATGCTATTGAAAAGAATGTACGGCAATGACTTTAATATTGTTTAATCACTTCTTAATGTTTTTCAAGAAAAGATAGTGGTAATTTATGAATATCTAACTACTTGTTTAAGCAAAGATGACGGGCATATTTGTGTATCTAAGTATTTAAATGCAATGTAATAATACTTTATTTATGGATATTTATGTTGGTTTGGAATGCATTGAATGATATACGTTATTTTGAAGATGGGATTTTTTTTATTGAATGTTCTTTAATGATAACGACGGGTAGTGTCGTGTTGTGACATTATGTTGTCGTATAGAAGAATATAAGAAATAGATTTAGAGCCTGTTTGGTAGAAATTAAAATCAGATTAAAATTGAAAAACTAGTTGTTATTGTTAACTTTTATTAGACAGGTGAGACCCAATAACAGCTATATTTTCAATTTTAATTGAATTTTAATTGTTACCAAACAGACTCTTAAAAGTTTGTTGGCATTTTTCGCAATTTACAACATCTATAAGCAAGTTAAAGCTCAAACGTTATGTGTTTAGCTCCCTGCTGTCGTGAAAAATTGGTCTGTCGCTAAGAGTGCGATGACTTGTACTTGAGCTGGACATGGTTCTTCTAGAGGTTTAGAAACCTGAAAGAAACATACTTAACACGGAAGACAAGATGTAATAAAAATCAAAGACTAATGCAAACCTGAAAATAGGGAAGATAAAACAATCATGAGATTTGTAATCCGCTATAAGCATTATACATGATTCAGCTGCTACATGCAAGCACACGATATATTATGTATCTTTGTAGATGTTTATTACATTTAAGGTTCAACCAAGATCAGGCACGGTGAAAAACTCATCATCGTCTTCTTCTGGAATTTCAAGTCTAGGCTTCTTGTAAGGCATGAAAAATTTGGCTTGTTTATAAGAGGTACCATGACTTAGTTGAGACACCGGTAGTTGAGGTACTTCAGCTGCTGCTAATGCATCCTGGCCTACTTGTTCTCCAAATAGATTCATGTCTGTCAACCACTCAAGCTCCCCAAGTTCAAGTTGCTCCTTCTGCACAAATTGGAACAATAAATTAATGGAACTAAAATTCGGATGGAATTAGATAAGAACCATGCTAGAGTTACAGCTTTGATTCACAGTTTTTTTTCATCCCTCACACAGGGGTGGGGCCCGCGAGTGAAAATTGTGAACTAAAACTGTACATTCAGCTTTAACCATTAGATAATAACTAAGCATAAGCATTAAAAATGATGGTTTACAAAATATGGATGGATCATGAAATGCAATGACAAGGAAAAATGATCAAAGACACATAACTCAAAGGAAAGAGTATGCTGTGGATTAATCGTTAATCATATATAATATATAGTAACTCATAACAGAAAACGAAAGCAAGAAAATACACTATTTAAGATGGTTCCTCTCAATGTAAAAGCTACGTCCAGCTGATGCCATCGCAAAATTGCACTATATCAAAAAGAGGAATACAATGTATTTTTGGACTCACAATTGAGACAAGGAAAGGAGACTCACCCTAATATCCATTATAAAAGAGGATATTAGGATGAGCTAATACATGTGCAAGTTTCCCAAAGTACCCCTACAACTCAGGTCGAACCGCAGTCGAGGGAGAAAGGTTGCAATAGATTAAGCTCACACATCCAACAGTGTAAAGTGTAATGTTGCTTCAAGGCCAGTAATTTCTACCTCTCACTGTGTGTATGTGAGTCACGTGCGCATGTGAGGGGTGTGTGTTAAATATGTGGTATATATTTTCCTCCATTTCTAAATCAAATTCATAGACAAAATTGATCGGCCATAAAAACGAGGCCATTTATTATTAAATTGTCATATATGGGAATCATAAATATCTTCATAATAAGCCATGAACCATTACACGATTGTACCTAAAATTGGTAGATCAAAGTTATGCAAGCTCGTAGACCAGGACTCTAAACCGTACTCATCTTTTCATGCAAATGAAGTATAATATCTATAAAATAAGGTAATTATCATCTGGATTTAATTTGCAGCAATTGTACAGGTTATTATGGACAGTACCGGGACATATATTCAAAACGAAATTTATATTGCTAAATGAAGTTCCCAGATCATGTTTTATCATTGATATGATTGCAAAACTAATGTATTCACCCAACAGTTACGTGTGACGACTAGCTTGCTAACCTTCTTGGATGATTCAGAGTCTGAAAATTGAAGCAAATCGTCAATAGCCCAGGATGGTGAGGTGATACTAGACGGCTGCTGCATGGTTTTTTTCATGGTAAACTGTTGCATATTTGGTTTGGGAGACCTCGGCTCCGTCTGATTTAAATCGTCCTTATTACAACTGGAGTTCAAAGCAACCCGAATTCCGGTAGCAAGAAATCGCTGGTGGTTTGCAGCAAGACGATTGGCAGAGTGGATAGGTTCATCACAGTCTTGGCAGAAGAGTGCTCTATCTTCAACACAGAAAATGAAAGCCGGCTTTTCCTAAAATGACGAGTGCGTAGTAAAATATAACGAGGAATAAGAAAAGGTTACTAAATTTGTGAAAACCATGACTACGCATCCAACTGTCAAGCCCTCTAATGCAATCAAAAGAGAAACACGAGGCAAATCAAAGGAAAAAAACTTAGATCTAATACAAGATTGCTATTCCATATTAAAAATGCAAGCCCATTCATTAAGATTCTCATTCATCATTATTTTAGGATCATTGAACAAGTCGATGGAGTTAACAGAAACGATTCGAAACATTAAAGATATGTTTGTAACGAAATAATGGTCACAACACATGGATCGTCCCTAAATGCAAAACATTGCCAACATATTTGGTAGGGAGAATCGGACCACACAATATTAATGAACAAAACAGAGCTAAAATCTTATTAGCAATGGTTGTATCAAGTACTACTTATGGAACATGCTCTTAAGGTATGTCAGGTTCAATATACAACTGAACAATGCCATGGATCTTCTTTAGTATACAAGAGAAAATATTGTCGGCATGTAAGGTACTCAGAATAAGGGACATCTTCACATCATAATCAACAAAATTTTATCCATTTTTTTTCTTTTATACTTTCAAATCCTATCCAATTCTCGCAGCCAAACTATTGAAGCCGAGTTTGTAATGATATGTGTAGCTCTTTTTAAAAGCTTAAACTTTAAGATCAAGTAGTTCAATATATTATCAAAGCACGCAAAATTCCTGTGTCCAAGTCTGGCTACACCCAATGTTATGATATTGTGCATGTGTTAAGGTTTGACGAGTTGAAGACTAGATTTAATCGATATACAAGAGCCAATTATGTTTCAACACAGACATAAATATTGGATATAACGATCAATCTACTGCACGAAAGTCCAAACATTCCATAAAAAGCATAAAGAAAATGAAATGTTTTAATGTTTACTCGGCATATGTCACAAGGAGGTAGCTTATTGGAGAGGCATTGAAGAAGCAGCCTTTGGTGTTTGCTTGCAAGCTTGTTTGCAGCATGCACTTCAATGTCACATTTAGCACACAAGGCAGCCTCATCAGCACAGCAAATCACTGTTGCTTGAGCTTTCTCACACACATCACACTGAATCTTCATCTTCCTGATATGATCTTTTCGCTTATATTAAGTGCTTAGAACAGGCCCATGTGACAAACTGCACACAGAGAAACACTTAGTGAGAAAAACCCATAAATTATTTTCGAGATTCAAGAAATGCCCATATGAGGAATAAGGTCAAAGAAGCTATGAATACTACAAAATCAAACTTCCAAGGAACAAATAATCCTTAATAGTTCTCTGGCCAAAAGGGTTTTATTTGACAAATATCTACTAACTCACAAAATATATGGCCAAGAATATTGGTTAAAAATAGCAAGTGAAAACAGAAGATAAAGCAAAGAAGAACAAGGGTTTGGTTTTTGAAGTGATTGGCGGACAATTAGAGGAAAATTGAACTATAAAAGATAAGAGATTTTGACGTGCATCAAATACTAGAACAAGATCGAGACAGCAAAGCAATGTGGTGCAAAAGTAAACATGATATTGTGTGGCCAAACCGTGCGGTGAGTGTCGAGATTGCCAAGCCAGTGGCCAGAAAAATTTTGGCATTAAGGTTGCTGAGTTAATTGTTTCATTAGCCATTGTAGTTTACAAATTGTCACGGACCACCCACTGTACTTTGAAATGCTTCCACATGGCCACTGAACTTACATCCGTCTCACTAAAATGGCCACCGGATGGTTTCCGTTATCCACGTGGAGGACGGTTTGTTGATGTGGCCGTTAAAATGGTTAAACATTAATTAAATTACACACGTGGATGACAAATCATCCAAACAACCCTTCTCCAAGTAAACCCGTCTGAAACCCACGACCCGTGAGCCTGACGCCCCCACTTCCGGCGCCGATCGTAAATAGGTCGAAGTCATAGTGAAGAGCCAGCTCGGATCCGTTGGTGGACTCGGCCCGAACTGCAGAGCTAAATCGGCTGCTGCAAATGCGTCTCGGATTTGGAGAGAAAGAATTGAAGTTTCTGAAGATTGGCAATTTATTACAGTGAGATAATATAAATGAAGAAATTGGGAATTTGTAGTTGCAGAGGGCTTGAAGAGCCGGAGAAGATAGCTTGGGAGGGCTTGTGGGAGGGTATTGTACAAAACTTAGATCCTGATTTGCCCTTTAACATATCAATCCAAAGTATGAACAAGGTTAACCCAAATCACCTCTTTCGTAAAATCCCTCTTTTTCCCTTCACCTTAGAAATCAAATCATCCAATTCATCCAAATTAACCCAAATCAAGAAACAAATAAATAAATACTTACTGGGTCGACCTTTATCACCTGAAATTCGATGCATTTTCAGATCAAATATGAACCAGTATTGTAAATTCTTTATTATTTAATTTAATAATTTTTTAATAATTGATTTTCAAGATTGATTGATTCTTATGGGTAAATAATGTTTCCCATATTTGTAAATCTTCAAAGATTTAGCAGATTTAACAGGAAGACCCGACATTATATGGCTAGTGTGATGTCTAATGCCGGAGAAGATGGATTCGGAATGGGTTGTGGACGGTGGTGTTTTTAATTGGAGAAGAAGGGTTTGTTTGGATGATTTAGCTTCCACGTGTGCAATGTTTCACCATTTTCATGGCCACGTCAGCATACCGTCCTCCACGTGGATAAAATGATGGACGGAAACCATCCGGTGGCCATTTTAGTGAGACGGACGTAAGTTCAATGGCCATCTGGAAGCATTTCAAAGTACAGTGGGTGGTCCGTGACAATGTGCAAAGTACAGTGGCTAATGAAACAATTAACTCCCTTTTGAATGCTATGTTCATTATAGCTTTGTCATCCTTTTTGGTGATAATGGCTGTAGACTGTAGTGGAGTGCGAAGGAGAAGGTTTTTAGATTTGGACAAACATAAGATGTGTCTTAAAGCAGGTTTTTGAAAATGGTTTAAATTACAAATAGATAGAAATGAGTAGCGGATAATTAGATACTACATATGGATCGTTCGAAATGTGGATAAAAAGTGGTTTGGGTGTTTATAAACATTTTATAAACCTATGTCAAACATGGGATTAGTGTTACATTTGGACTAAGTACATCTAATTTGGGGATATCCTTTAATGTCCATTTTGTTCATTTCCTTCTGAATTTCTTTTATGCATTTTTCTCTTTGCTTATTCTGGTCATTGCCATAGAATTTACACACCTTGGGGACCTTTGCTGTCCTTTTTCAGTCGTGTTGAGAACATAGGCTACATGAATACGGATAAAGAGTGTAATCATGTTATAAACACCAAAATGGAAATGTCTTTTTTTCTTTGCTAATCAAAGTGAAAAGAGCGTAACTATCGTGTTGGATTTGTGCTTCACTATCGGGCTTTGCTCAAATGAAGGATGGCCCAAGAACAAATGAGAGAGGTGACAAGATAATGAGATCCGTTCAAGTTGGCCCAATAATTCGGATAACACTGCAGTCTGCCAGTCTCCCTTCGGAAAATGCCACTTCTACTTCAGAGATGCGCGTGCTATAAGATGATCGATAATTTGTAAGATATTTCGAGTGAGTTAAACAAGTTGTTAGATTAGGTTTTGGTTGTTCGTTGTGAACAGTAACTAGGGAGACTTCTCACGGTTCTAGAAGAAAACTTCGTATATTTGTAACAACTTTGGGCTGTGCTTCTGGATTTTAGTGTGTTAACCACGTGTATGAATGTTCAATGGACAAATCCTTTTTGAGTGAAAAATCTTCCAACAATATACTAAAGTTAACCTTTACTAAAAATTTCAATTGCCATCCTACCCTTCTCCTTTTCCGACCAACTCCAAATTCTCAAATGGAAATTGAATCAGAATTTGAGAGAAACTTAGGGGCCGTTCTCTTTGACATTTTGGAATCATTTTCTGTTTTCGATTTTTCAAAACGAGAAAAACGCGTTCTTTTTACTATTTCCGAAAATGCATTTTCGAAAACGAAAAATTTTTTTACACTGAAAACCCGTTTTGGCTGTTTTCCCGCAAAATCGAGCAAAAATGGAAAACACGGGAAATTGATTTACTTTCATTCTCCTTCCACAATCATGTATCTTCCTTATCTCATCTCACCGGTTTCTCTCCTCCAACGCCATGACCACCACTGCCACAGCCAACATCTCTCCATCAGCCAAAAATCGCACCACCACCGTCGCAGTCAAATTCGCACCACCACCACAGCCAAATTCGTACCCAACCACCGTTCACAGAGAGATCCAGAACCAAAATAAAAATGAAAAGAGAGAAAAGAAGTCGCACCCAACCATCGCCGCAGCCAAAATCGCACCCCAACCAACCCAAAATCGCAGCCAATATCGCTTCCAACCACTGTTCACAGAGAGAAAAGGGGAAGAAGAGAGAGAGACGCGACGGTGAGGACGTGAAGAAGGGATAGAGATGCGACGGAGAGAGAGAGAG